>CABHPQ010147607.1:15012-25815 GCA_902168405.1 Peromyscus aztecus
ATCCCAAAAGCAAATGGAACTTGAGTTTATAAATTTATAATTTTCAAAGCCAATCGAAATGTATATAACTATTGAATTAAATTTATCATGCCCAATAGAATGAAAGATTAACTAACTGTAGTAGTTACTTTTGCTGCCAGGGTCTCCACTGTGCTAGCTGTAGTAACCAATTATGAAATGGTAATCCCAGAAACAGTAGCAGCAGTGGCCACCACTGCTATAATAGCAACAACAGCAGCAGCAATGTCAAATTCTCTTCTGGAGCGTGTGGGCATCCCCTGGCATGGATACAACTCCAGGAACACGAACTGCCAAGGCCCATTTTTCTTGATCCCAGCATGACTTAAGCTGGCAGCTCTGCAAAAGAACAACTAAGAACCATAAAGAAAAAACAAGCAGCTCACAAGGAGCAGAACTAATGGTCTCATAATGGCTACATTCAGGCTCATAAATTTTAAGGTATCTTCAAAGGGGGCTAAATGAATTTTAGGAGGCCAATAAATGCTGCACAGAGCCACTCCTGAAAATTTGGTACTACACCAGCTTGAAGAGGATTGTGAAAATGAAAAGGCTTAGCTGGCATGCTACTGTTAACAAATGGAGGTCAGTGACCTTCAGGGTTATCCTTAATCTCCAAGGTGTCTGGGTGACACGTTCTCAAACATACTTGAAAAAGCAGTTAACCATACATTACCTTCTGGAGAATCCAACCGCATGACTACAGTTCCTAGGTTTACATTAATGCTTGCCAAAGTTGGCCATATTGGGCTCTCAATCCCCATTGGCATCAGAAGGGGAGAGTTTTTCACAAAGACCCACTAGGTCTCTGCCTTGTTGGACTTCAGCAGCAGCCACAAATTTTTCTATATTTATTAAACTGATAAGAACATATACTCTGCTGGATCAGGCCAAAAGCTGAGAAGTAAAGTCTTCACATAGAGGAGGAACTGGATGTAAAGCTGAACTACATGACCCTGTTTCAAAACTGTGCATTTCAATGGACCCGGAAGCACATGTGTGTGGGCTCAATGCTTTGGGACAGAGGCAGAGGAGTACTGTTTGAACCTAACCTTGGCTATAGATCGAGATCCTGTCTCAAACAAAACAAAAGAACAATAAAATTGAGTTCTCAGTTATGTATAGTCCTGTCATCCAAGAAATGCCCAGATGCATTGAACTCCAAGTCAGAGCTAGGAAGCCCTTCAAAGGTAGGTACTGTGGCTCACTCTGGAGGCAGAGGCTGAAGTGGGCTACATAATGAGTTATGGGCTAGCCTGGACTAACTATACTGTGGTAGCCTGTCTCAAAACCTAAAAGATCACCCACAGAGTTCACCAACTTCCCTGAAAAGTGCCCAATCCGGGGAAATAGTTCCAGAGTGGAAACAGACTCAGGTGTTTTAAATAATGAAGATTCTTAAGTCTGGTAGAGATGTGCTCCGCCGGATTTCCAGTGATCGGCTCCTTTAATAACACTGGCCACTAAAGCCGAGACCTTCAGAACAAGGGCTGTTCTTACATTATAGAGTTGTTTTTTGTTTTTTGTTTTGGTTTTTTGGTTTTTCGAGACAGGGTTTCTCTGTGTAGCTTTGCACCTTTCCTGGATCTCACTCTGTAGACCAGGCTGGCCTTGAACTCACAAAGATCCACCTGACTCTGCCTCCCGAGTGCTGGGATTAAAGGCGTGCGCCACCACCGCCCAGCTACATTATAGAGTTTAGAGGGTAGGGTCTCTGAGCTTGGAGGGGGGTCAGGAACCCAGTGAACGAGGCTAGTCACTTCTGCTCATGAAGCCCACTGGGGACACAAGGAGTACGTTCCTACAGAGACCCACCAACAGCCCACTGCTCTCTCACACGCTGTTCCCTCCAAAAAAGGCAAGATGTCATCTAGGGTCACTCAGTGTCATTATTTCATGGTATCTCCTTGCTGAGAGCCAGGGCAGAAATAAGAAGGCAATTGGTCCCCTCCCCTCCATATGTACGGCTTTAATAGGATCTGCAGCAGAGTGCAGTGGTGGTCCCCGGCTCCCAGGAATTACTGGGCTTGGACTGTCAGTTACTCATAACCACCCAGACTCAAGGGCAGGAGACACACTCTAAGTGGTGGCCCATGCCTTTAATCTCAGCGTTCGGGAGATGACGGCAAGGGGACCTACCGTGAAAAGCTAGCCTCATCTCCATAGCAAATTAGAGGCCAAACATGGGACTGTCAAAAACAGGAAAAAGAAGGAAAAAAAAAAAAAGGAAGAAAATACACGGCCCCAACTTGCCCAACATCCAGCTATCTTTCCTGTGTCGCCACTTCCGCCCTCTACCCACACATTATCACATTATTTATATTGCTTTCACATGCAAACTTCACCCAGCTTCAGAGGGCCTGCCCAGCAAGACCCAGCCAGTTAGTTACAGCAGCAGACTCGCGATGAAGGTCTTCAGTTCGTCATGTGGGCTAGGCTCCAGACACAGCCCCTAAAATTGCACTTGGTGACTACTGTCCCTTTCAGCTAGAAAACTGAACTAAAGAAATTTATCTCTCTGTACACATTTAACTACAGTTCTGAAATAGAGGGAAGATAAAAGTATTAGACACGCCGGGTGTTGGTGGCGCACGCCTTTAATCCCAGCACTCGGGAGGCAGAGCCAGGCGGATCTCTGTGAGTTCGAGGCCAGCCTGGGCTACCAAGTGAGCTCCAGGAAAGGCGTAAAGCTACACAGAGAAACCCTGTCTCAAAAAAAAAAAAAAAAAAGTAGTAAACACTCTGGCTCAAGAGCATAGTGCTGCAGACATCCATTCAGGCAAAACACTCATACATGTAAAAATAAAAATGAACTCTTAAATAAAAATAAATAAGTAAATAAAACCATGTATGCACACAGAGACCACCCCTGAAACCTTGCTGGTCTCTATGAACCTCCCCAGTCTTTCTCCTGCTCCTTTCGGAGCTCACAGGATCAACAGTGGATCACCGTGTTGATCTCAAGCTCTGCCACATGGAGTCACAGTTCCTGCCCTTTCTACCTCATATGGAAGAGTGAACATCACTTGTTGGTAAAGAAATTGTCATCTCTACTGCTATACTAGTACATAAATAGTGTTCACTACCTTGTGGGGGGAAAAGCATAGTGCTGGAAAAAAAAAAAAAACCCTTTAACTGGTGGTGATAAGGAGTACTTGCTGCTCTTCCCAACACCCATGTGTGGCAGCTCACAACTGCCCTTAACTCCAGCTCCAGATGGTCTGACTAATGCCCTCTTCTGGCTCTGTGGACACCTGCCAACTCCTGACCTACACACATACACTTACACATAAATTAAAAAAAATTAAAGTGCATTAACACTCACCCGAATTTAATCTAGAAACAGTGGTGCACACCTATAATCTCAGCACAAGGGAGAAGGAGGCAGGGGGATTTCAGCAAGTTCAAAGGCGTTCTGACCTGCCTAGTGAGTTCTATACTGATATCCTGCTTCAAACACAAATTTAGAAGACCAACAAGATGGCTCGGCAGACAAGGGTGCTTGCCTCCAAGCCTGACGACCTAAGTTCAATCCTCAGAACCCACATGGTGGGAAGAGCTCCTACAAGTTGTCCTCTGAAAACACACACACACACACACACACACACACACACACACACACACACACACTGCTTTTTTAACTTAATTTTTATTATTAAAAAAAAAATAGGAGTTGGGGAGTTAGTTTAGTGGTAGAGCTAGTGGCCCGGAAGGCACAAAGGTCCTGGGTTTAGTCCTGAGCACTGAAAAAAAAAAAAAATAGAAACAAATTAAATGAATTTAAACAATAAAACAAGACATTCTGAAGTCTGGCCAGCTATGCTGGCTGGCTCTTTAATTACAGCTGCATTCTGCTCTCTAAGAATAAGCCTTTGTGACTGGATTCTGCTCTATGAGTCATCTACCATTCCCTTAAGAAACAGCCCGTTTTTTGTCACACTTTCTTCAGTCTGTTCTGGCCGTGGTAGGTGGGGACCCAGAAGCCTTTTTGTTTTGTATTGTGTCCGTGGGTTTCAGAGGGATCTAATGCACCCTTTTTTATAAATTGGGGAGTTCCTGTATATCAGTATACTCAATTCTTTTAGCTTGGGGAGGAAAACCCATAAATGTCTTTTGCAGCCTTAATACTAGCCTTGTGAAGCTGACGTGGGACACACCCAGGTGATGCCAGCTTGCTCAGCAGCAAGGGTCTCTGAGGCACATCAAACTTTGCATTCTTTTCCTTGCAAGTGGTTTTGAATGATCTATGAGACAGTGCCTTTACTTGTTTTGAGACTGGGTCTTACTCTATAGCCCAAGATGGTCTCAAACTTAGAGCGATACTCATGTGTGGGTACCACAGGCACGAGTCACAATCCTCAGCCTTGCCTTTAGTAACTCATAAACCTTAGAAGGTTTTTTTTTTCTTTTTCTTTTTTTTCCGAGACAGGGTTTCTCTGTGTAGCTTTGCACCTTTCCTGGATCTCGCTTTGTAGACCAGGCTGGTCTCGAACTCACAAAGATCTGCCTGCCTCTGCCTCCCAAGTGCTGGGATTAAAGGCATGCGCCACCACCGCCCGGCTAGAAGGTTTTCTTTCGCTTAGTTGGTTTGTGTGTGTGTGTGTGTGTGTGTGTTTGTTTTTGAGACAGGGTGTTGAATAAAAAAATAAAAAATAAAAAAATAAAAAAAATAAAAAGGAAAGGAAAGGACATGACTGCTCCTAGGTATGATGGAGGAGAAAGTTTATTGTAGCTTTATAAAGGGAGAGAAGAGTCAGAGGCAGGGACATCTGGGAGAGTCCAAAGTGGACCTGATCAGGCTGAGCAGACCACGTGGGGAGAGGAGGCGGGGAAGGAGGAGGAGAGAGGAGGTAACCAGGTGAAGTAACCTAGAGACCAAAGGTACAAAAGGGGGCAGGTAACCAAAACCTGGATTATATAGGGAAGAGCCTCTGGACTGGAGAGTTCACGGGACGGGGTATGCTAGCCATACCCTGTAACAGGTAGGGACTGGGGGATGCTGGGAGACCCTGGCATCCAGGTCTACTTTGATATGTTACGTAGGCACCTCAGCTATTTGTCCTGGGTTTGAAACTTAACACATCAGCCTTTTGTTGCTAATAAATGAATGACAAGGAGTTTAATCTTCTATGACTACTTCCTTGCTGGCACTGGGGTGTCATTGTTAGGGAATCAAAAAGCTGGAATGAAGGCCAAGTTCAGGAAGAGCAGGCTGTTTCACTGGCTGTCCAGGCTCTGCAGGACCATCTGGGGCTAGTTGGAGCAGTTTGCAGTCTTTGATTGATTGGAAATCTGCTGGAACATGTATCAGGGACAGAAAGTAAAGTTAAAGAGTTTAGGAGAAATTTTTTTTCTTAGGTGCACATTTGAAACTTTTAGCCCATGGTCCTGGTAGTTGGGGAAGGGGAGTCCCAAGACCAGGAAAAGGGAAGAGATCCCACCCTTGGGAATTGGCAGGTAGGAAACAGGCTGTTGATTGACAGTACTCATCTGGAGTCCGTTTGGCCTGTGAGAGATGGATCCAGTTGATTCCCTGAAGCTTACCTCTTTTTATAAACTTAAAAAAATTCTTGTAAGTTAGCATTACCACTGTTTGTAATCTGTACTGAAATCCACCCTGTAGAAAGAGCAGTAGACTTATTTGAATCATAGTAAAAGCTTGGGAACCTAAAAATGATTTTGGTTAAAAGCATTAACACTCTTTCCTCTATCCAGAGACTGGGTGTATATAGACTGGACAGATGTTTTTAGCCCCAACGAGAAACATTTTAAAGTCTATACTTAGAAGACAACCAAAGGAAATTTAAATTTTTGAGCTTTACCAGAGTTAGATTAATAGCTTATCAGAACTCCATTGATTGTTAATATGCTGAATTTTTGAAGTCTTAGAATAACAATAGCATAGTGAGGAAAAGAAATCTAAAGTGGTTTTCGTTTTTTATATACCTTAAGTCACTTTCTTATTCCTTTAGAACTTACATAAACTTTTTTTTATTCCAGTTATTATTACCACGAGATACAGGTGGTTGATTACTGACAGTAGTCATTGTAAAGCAAGTTCCTTTAAATGAATAGTAAAAAGTTACTTTGAAACCTGTTTTGTGAGTTTATCTCTTTTTAGTCTGGTAGCAAGGTAAACTGTCTTTCTCAGCTGGAGGCCTAGAAAAGTGAGACTTGAGAACAGAGAAGGCATCTGGAGCCTTGGTTGCTGCTGCAGTTAAACAGACGGAGCGATCATTAGCTTAGTCATCAACAGCATCAGAGATCTGAGAAGGATAAATTTTACCTAAGTAAGCAGGAAGTATAGACCAAATAGCTCCTGAAACTATTAAAAATGACAGAGACTTAGCAGCTACCTGGACAATCACCCTAGGTTCCTCAATGGTTGTTGGGAGCACAGGTCCCAGGGCAGTGTCAGTCTTTGGCCACCGGGCCCAACAGACTTCCTTGTGGAAGAGGAATTTGGGGGGACTGGCCTACCTTTTCTAGGCACAGTATGACAATCAACTCCCCAGTGTCCTGCTTGTCCACAGTTTAGACAGGGTCCCTGCAGTTTTCACACAGTGGCCAGCTTTGCCACATTGAAACTGGGCTCCAGGTGGAGTTCTTCTGTGCTCCATCATCTTCTTTGGAAGAGATCCCAGACATGTTCCCAGGAGCTTCTCTCTGTTATGGGAAGCTTGTGGGGGTTTTGGTGTTCCGTTTTTGGTTTTTATTTTTTGAGACAGGGTTTCTTTGTGTATCCCTGGCTGTCCTGCAACTAGCTCTTTAGACCAGGCTGGCCTGGAACTCACAAAGATTCACCTGCCTCTTTCTTCTGAGTACTAGGATTAAAGGTGTGAGCCACCACACCCAGCTTAAGCTATTTTATTATATATAATAAACCCTGGCTTTTTGAGACAGGGTTTTTCTGTGTAGCTTTGGAGCCTGTCCTGGAACTTGCTTCATAGACGATGCTAGCCTCAAACTCAGAGATCCACCTGCCTCTGCCTCACGAGTGCTGGGATTAAAGGTGTACACCACCACCACCACCACCACCACCACCACCACCACCACCACCACCACCCAGTTATTAAACATTTTAAATGCCATCCATATTCAGAAGATTTCTGAAGAGTTTGAGGACCATCAATCTATTCAGTATACCTGATTTAGTTACTTGATTTAGGCCTAACTTTGAAAACATATACAGGAGGCTAAATAAAGCTTATTCCTCTAATTAATTACATTAGTACTTAGTATGACTGCAAGTATTGTTCTGAACACATTAAAGAATTTGATCATTTATAAGGTGACTATTAACTTACATGTCCTCTTTAACAGTTTACAATAAGTTAGTAGCTTTTGTAAGATTAGGATTTTGCAGCTTTATCTGTTACCATTAGCCTTAAAAATCTCAAACATATCGTATTTATCAAATATGTTGTTTCTAGCATAGCAGCTTAGTGTTGAACAACTAGCAAAGACATAAGTGCTTAATGTAAACCTCTAAGTCAACTTTTGTTCATCTGGATAGGCCTTTATAACCCTAAATTTTTATTGCTATATAGAGTATATTGTAAACCAGAGTTGAATCACATATATAGTTTGCTGTAGCAAATATAACCTTAAATTGTTATGAACATACAAAAATCCATACTAACCCAAAATACTTTGGAGACTTGTTGCTTCCTTAGTCTAAAAAGACACACAGTGATAAACTAAGGGCTTGGTAGGACTGAGAAGTCTAGAATTGCTTTATGCCATGTAGTCGTCTAAAGATGGTGAGATCATGTGGCATGTACTCTTTAACCTTCGTTATGTTGCTGCTTACATCTTGATGAGGTCATCAGCCAAGATGGAGGCAAGTCACATGGTTGCTGTTAAAACATGTTTTCCTAGTAGATCTATTTTTTAAACAGGAGTTGAATCCAATTATGTATAAAGTAAACCAGAGTAGAAACATATATATAGGATATTGTAGCAAATTAAAATTCCTATGTATACGGTTTAACTGTAAGTTTTTTGCTACAAGTTTTATACCAAATTTTGTTTCATATTTTATAGATTATTTAACCACATGCAAGATAAAGACTGTTTACACAATCGTCTTAAAAGATTTCTTGAGAGCAAAGCACAGAGAAATCATAGAGATAAAAGACTTAAGAATAGAAAGTTGTAAAAACTTAGAGATAAAAAGAATTTAGGACCATTTGCTTGTGCAGTGGCAGAAGTTGCTACAATCTGTGAGAATTTGGAACTCTTTGGCCAGCAAGCTACACTGAGGCCAATCTGTTTTTAGTAAGACAGCAAGGCTTTAAGAAAATCTCGGATAAGAACAGATACTACACTTGATCTTAGCCAAAAAGCTCAAGAAACTAGACATCCAAATACCTAACAATCCAATTAAAAATTGGGCTACAGAGCTAAACAGAGAATTCTCAACAGAATAATCTCAAATGGCCGAAAGACATTTAAGGAATTGCTTAACATCCTTAGTTATCAGGAAAATGCAAATCAAAATGACTCTGCGATTCTATCTTACACCTGTCAGAATGGCTAAGATCAAAAATACTGAAGACAGCTTATGTTGGAGAGGATGTGGAGCAAAGGAAACACTCCTCCACTGTTGGCAGGAATGAAAACTTGTACAGCCACTTTGGAAATCAGTATGGCAGTTTCTCAGAAAATTGGGAACCAATCTACCTCAAGACCCAGCTATACCACTCTTGGGCATATACCCAAGGAATGCTCAATCATACCACAAGGACACATGCTCAACTATGTTCATAGCAGCATTATTCGTAATAAATAGCCAGAACCTGGAAACAACCTAGATGCCCCTCAGCTGAAGAATGGATGTGTACATATACACAATGGAGTACTACTCAGCAGAGAAAAATAATGACATCATGAAATTTGCAGGCAAATGGATGGAACTAGAAAACATCATCCTGAGTGAGGTAACCCAGATTCAGAAGGACAAACATGGTATGCACTCACTGATAAGTGGATACTAGATATAAAGCAAAGGATAACCCACAGCTCCAGGGAGACTAGCTAGCAGGGAGGACTCTAGGAAGGACACATGGATCACCCAGCGAAGGAGAAATAGATGAGATCTACATGAGCAAACTGGGGGTGAGGGGGGTAATGGAGGGCAAGGGGATGGGGTTGAGAACATAGAGAAATGGGAAGTCTGAGCTGGAACAGAGACAAAGTGGGAAAGCAAGGAAAGAGATACCATGATAAATGAAGACATCATGGGAATAGGGAAAAACAGGGAGCTAGGGAAGTTCCCAGGAATCCACAAGGATGACCCCACCTTAGACTACTGGCGATAGTTGAGAGGGTGCCTGAACTGGCCTACCCTGGTGACCAGATAGATGGCTGAATACCCTAACTGTCATCATAGAGCCCTCATCCAGGGACTGATGGAAGCAGATTCAGAGATCCACGGCCCAGTGCCAGGCCAAGCTCCAGGAGTCCAATCAAGAGAGAGGAAGGATTCTATGAGCAAGGGACATCGAGACCATGATGGGGAAAAGCACAGAGACAACTTAGCCAAACTAGTGGAAACACATGAACTGTGGACCAATAGCTGAGGAGCCCCCATGGGAATGGACCAGGCCCTCTGGATAGGCAAGACGGTTGTTTAGCTTGAACTGTTTAGGGGGCCCCCAGGTAGTGGGATCGGGACCCGTCCCTTGTGCTAGAGCCAGCTTTTTGGAGCCTAGTCCCTATGGTAAAACACTTTGCACAGCCTTGGTGCAGGGAGGAGGGGCTTGGACCTGCCTCAACTGAATGTGCCAGGCTCTGCTGACTCCCCATGGGAGACCTTGACTTGGAGGAGGTGGGAATAGGGGATGGGTTGAGGGGGAAGGTTGCAGGGGAGGGAGGACAGGGGAATCTGTGGTTGGTATTTTAAATGAATAGAAAATTTCTTAATAATAATAATAACAACAATAAAAGATTTTCTTTTAATTAAGTCCAAGGAAGAAATTGCATCAGAGAGAAAAGGAGAAAGGGTCATGAAAAGAACCCACTATAGGGAGGGTTAGGCAGCTAAGAGGAAGAACAGTGTAGCCACAAGAGACAAGGAAAAACAAGCAGGAACTTCATTGGAGGAAGGTTCCAGTATGGAAGAAGCCAGGAGGACATAGAGAAGCTGGGGGACTTAGCAGGCAGCTCCTAGGGAGAGGCAAGAAAACTCACAACATACAGGCCCAGGAGGGCACAAGGAGAGACAGAGTAGGTAGCTCTGAGAGTAAAGGGGTAAGAAAAGGGCTGCAGATCTAGGAGTATATATATAGTCAGCTCCTGGGGGAGTAAGGAAGTTCAGGAAGGAGCTGAGGAGGCATGAGGGAGCAGAGGGGGTAAGTGTCATGGCAAAAAGAATAAAAAAAATTTCAATGTGAGTGAGGTGTCCCCAAGTGGACTGAAAGACTTGTCAGAGAGAAATATCCCAAATCACAAAGGAGGCTGAGGCAAGAGGATCGCCATGAACTTTGTAGCCCAGGCTGACCCAGGACTTGCTAATGTGTGGGGCGTTTACCCACCAACCCCACAGTTCCCCAGAGTTTTCTTGAGTGTGAACAGCAGGAAATATTAGATAGAAGGACTTATTGCGGAGATAAACAGAAAATAAAGGATAGCCTCAAGAGGGCCTGGAACCTTTTCCAATGGGCCCCGACTGTCTCTGCCCCAGGGTTTTTATTAGAGACGCCAAGGGTTGGAGCAAATGACCTCCTCCCCCAGCACAGCCAAGTGCAGACCATCTCAGACACCTGCACTCAGGCCCGTGGT
>CABHPQ010147609.1:0-29257 GCA_902168405.1 Peromyscus aztecus
GTATGAGGGATGCTGCTGATGCCCAGCCTCTAGAGGTGCTCCCATATGATTTGCCAGGAGGCAGGTGCATCCCACCCTCCTGAAAACCTCCCCATACACTAGTTAATGGTACCTGGTTCTGAGGTAGTCTTGGATCTGCTTGGGACCTTAGTGGTGCTAGGATAAGCAAGTTTGGTTAGGGGGAAAAAAAAAAAAAAGGGGAAAAAAAAAAAAACCCAGAGTGGAAAGTGTATCATGGCTAGCCTGGTGGAGATGAAATAGCCTATCGTTTCCTCAGGAAGGTCATTCTCAATGAAACAGAGTATCCAGTTTTGAATGGGAATTAGAAGGTAGCTAATTTTAGTTACAGGGTAGCCAGTTTTGAATGGGAGTTACAGGCTTTTGCTTTGTTTTGTTTTAAACAAGGCTACCTCTTGGGAGGAGGGCCATCCTGGGATTTAAGGATATTAAATTTGGGGCCTAAGTAAGTTTCCAGAAGAAGGCTAAGCCTGGATCTTCCTTGGAGCAGAAAACAGGGGATTTATGCTGGTGTCTCAGGGATGGAGGGCATTAAAGAGTACCTAGGCCAGGAGTGCTGGCGTGTTTTGTGTGATGGTTCAGGGGCTGTGATGACCTGCCAGGGACGCATGAGGTGGGCCAAGGCTGGGGATGTAGTGCACCGTTGGGTTCTGTGGTGAGGACTTAAGGGGACCAGGACATAGGATGGCAGAGAGTACTTAGCTGACAGCCCAATCCCCTTTATCTCCTCATCTCGCAGATGGCAGCGACCGAGGCGGTGCACCACATCCACCTACAGAACTTTTCGCGCTCACTCCTGGAGACCCTCAATGGGCAGAGGCTAGGCGGTCACTTCTGCGATGTGACTGTCCGCATCCGTGAAGCTTCCCTGCGTGCGCACCGCTGCGTGTTGGCCGCGGGCTCACCCTTCTTCCAGGATAAGCTGCTGCTGGGCCATTCAGAGATTCGGGTGCCACCTGTGGTGCCTGCGCAGACCGTGCGCCAGCTGGTGGAGTTCCTGTACAGTGGCTCGCTGGTGGTGGCTCAGGGCGAAGCGCTGCAGGTGCTCACAGCAGCGTCGGTGCTTCGCATCCAAACCGTCATCGACGAGTGCACGCAAATCATCGCACGTGCCCGTGTCCCCAGCACCCCAGCGCCTGCACCTCTGCCACCACCCGTGCCCCCTCCACTTGCTCCTGCGCAGCTGCGCCACCGTCTGCGCCACTTGCTGGCCGCCCGCCCCCCGGGTCACCCCAGCGCAGCGCACAGCCGCAAGCAGCGCCAGCCTGCGCGCCTGCAGCTGCCTGCACCCCCAACACCCATCAAGGCTGAGGGGCCAGATATGGAGCCATCGCTGACTGCTGCTCCTGAAGACAGAGGTGAAGAGGATGACGATGACGAGACAGATGAAGAGACCGACGCCGAAGAGGGTGAAGGTGGCGGCGGCCCAGGTGAGGGCCAAGCGCCCCCTGCCTTCCCCGACTGTGCAGGGGGCTTCCTTACAGCCACAGCTGACAATGCTCGTGAGGACCCGCCTGCATCCACCGGCATCACTGATTATAGTGGGGCCGGCAGAGATTTCCTTCGCGGGACTGCTGTGACCGAGGATGTGTTCCCAGATAGTTATGTGTCTGCTTGGCATGAGGAAGGCAACGGGGGTCCAGAAGGTTGTCCGGTGGAAAGCTCTGCTCCACCCGACTGCGCACTGGCTGGGTCTCGATCTACCAGCGTGAAGACCCCTGGACCACCTGTGGCTCTCTTCCCCTTTCACCTGGGTGCCCCGGGTCCGCCGGCACCAACACCTCCTACTCCATCAGGGCCAGCCCCTGCGCCGCCGCCCACCTTCTACCCCACACTCCAGCCAGATGCAGCCCCCAGTGCTCAGCTCGAAACTCCGGCTGTGTCTGCTGCCCCTGCTGCTCCAGCCACAGCCATCTCAGGCACTCCTGGGCGCGCCCCTGGTGCCTCAGGTGCTGAGCAACCCGCCTATGAGTGTAGCCACTGCCGCAAGACTTTCAGTTCCCGGAAAAACTATACCAAGCACATGACTGGGGACTCTGGTGAGTGGGAGAGGAAAAGAAATCGGCTCTACTCGCACAGATTTCTAAGATCCTTAAGCATTGAAGATTTGGTTCCTGGGTGGGATTGGGCCCTTGATAAGCTTTGTTTTGTGTTAACCTTAGAAGCCTGGAAATTTAGTTCCCCATGTAAAGTGGGAGCCTGCCTTTTCCAAAGTCTCCAAAGGTCTTAGAAAACTAGATTCAGCCTGGGATGGTCAGGTTAAAGGAAGTATTGGTGGAAAATTGACCAACTTTGGGGGTGGGAGCTGCAGAAAGAGGCCTGAGATGATTTATGAGGTAAATCATTTATGGGGTAGAAGAATCTTTGAAGTCGGGTGAGATCTGAGCATGTAGCCAATGTTGTTCCAGACAGGTAGAGTTCCTTGTTAAGGAACCCTGGCTGATCGTGGCATAATTGAATGATGATGTGGGTCCAGAAGAAGGGTTCCCAGTAGAGCAGGATTCCAGAGTGGTTTCCTTGACAAGCAAAGGCGTCCTGAACTGACCCAGGAGGGGAGAATAGAGGAGTCCCTACCAAAGAGTCTCCAGGGAGAGCAAGCTGGACTAATGTGTGTGTGGCTTGCTTTGTCGTTTGCAGGGGAGAAGCCACATCAGTGCGCAGTGTGTTGGCGATCCTTCTCGCTACGCGACTACCTGCTCAAGCATATGGTCACACACACTGGTGTGCGAGCCTTCCAGTGTGCTGTGTGTGCCAAGCGCTTCACGCAGAAGAGCTCACTCAACGTGCATATGCGCACACACCGGCCTGAGCGTGCGCCCTGCCCTGCCTGTGGCAAGGTTTTCTCACACCGCGCACTGTTGGAGCGCCACTTGGCAGCTCACCCTGCACCTTAACTGGGATCCAGCTGTACACAGTGTGGAGGTGCAGTCAGACCCTTGGACTAGGTCCACTCCACCAGAAGGCTCTTGCTCTGTAGTATGGGACCCTTTCACTTCCCCACTCTCACCCCATTTTCCCTGTGGACTTGGGACTCAGAACCCTATTTCCCTCCTACACATGCTTAGCATCTCTGGATGGGACATGACTGGGTAGAGGATGGTCAGGGACTCTGCCACCCCAGAGACCTAGACCATTTCCAGGTTGAGCTGGGCACACAGACTCTTGGAACCTGATGCAGGATTTTCACCCCACCCCCTACTAGGGTATGATGTCTAGGGCTATCCTCTGCCCTAATGCTGGGCTAGTGTGGAGTCCTGCTTGACATGCTGAACGGGTTCTGAAGGGGGAGGTGTGGGGGGAACGATAGCTATGAAATATAGATGTAGATGAAGAAAAAGACAGAGACACAGGATAACTTCCAGAGGTTCTGCGTCAATACCGCAGACCTTGACTTTATTGCTCACAGCCTTTATATACACAAAAGCAAAGGGGGGCAAAAAGACCTCCCCCTTTCAAGGACATCGCAGTTCAAAGTACAGTTAAGTGTAAACACTTCCTTAGTACTCAAGAGCTCTGGTGACCACACCTTACAGCAAGCATCCTGTAAATAGGCCTTGAGGTATAAGATACCTGGTAACCAGCCTTTGGTCAAAACATCCTATCATGCAGTCTTGCAGCGGAAAAACAAGCTCGGACTCTCTGATCTTGAGTCAAGATGAAAACAGGCCACAAGCTGGGGGTCTCTGTGGGCCCCCACATGCTAGAATTCTCTGACCTCACCCCCAGTCTGGAGCCACCCTTCCCTCATCTGGCACCTATGGAGGCTCAGATGGACCTACCATGGGACTTTCGAATTCCGTTCTAATAAAGGACGTTGGGCCAGTGCATGCTAGTAGGTTTTCTGGGCTATGGGGTGGGGGGCTTGGTCCCCATGTTCCTGGGTTATACCTTTGCAGTCCCCTGAGATTTCCTGGGCAGGTAGGCACAATTTGGTTTGATAGCCTGGACTTTTACTTTGGGATTTAGGTGGGAGGGCTGCACATATAACAGTCACCCAGTTTTCTTGAATTGTTCAACCCTGTGGGCAGGGGAATCCCAGTCCCAATGCTGGCTGCTAGATACACAATGGTTGGAGTCCCCCTTTCAACCAGAAATCTTATAGACTCAAGATTCTCCCTCCTCCATTCTGATGGACGTGAATGTTGGACATCTTGTGAGATGCCCAGAAGGGTTCTTTGGGGACCAGGCTGCTTTGAGGACATTTAAACTTGGGCTCCAAGTACTAGAGAACCCAGAGTGAATGAGATGGCTGTGTCGGGTGGGTGAGAAGCAAGAATGGCTAGGTCCCAGGTTGCCTATTGACGAAAGAAGGGGACCAAAGAAACCAAAGAAACAGCTCAGAGACCCAGCCCTGTCTCCTTCCCACCTCCAATACACTGATGTCTAACTGTAAGGCTTTGGTGCCAGGAGAGGAGCTCTAGTTTGGGAGGTCCCAGCCCTACCTGCTTGTCTCCTGGGCCTGTGGAGCTCTTCTCTGTCTGGGCATCACAAGCAGAGCTCTCAGCCTTTTGAGTCCCAAGACTCAGTCCACAAGGATACCAGAAGTGAGGCAGAGTTCCAGTGCAGCAGGCTCATGGTGGAGAACAGAAGTATGTTTAAATCCAGACGACAAAGGTGTTCCAAGTGTTTACTGAGCTGTCACCGTGTACGAATTTCCTTTGATAGTTCGGGGCAAGGGCTGGGTTTTGTGAAAGGACCTCAAAGCAGGTAAGCAGAGCCATGGGTTGTGCTTCTTACCATGCTTTTTCACTTGGCTGCAGTTTGGCAGGTCCTATCCCCTGTCTCCCTAGTTTCCCACACTTAGCAGACATGAAATGGAGACAAATGCTAGCCTCCAGAGGCGGCTGGTTGGTGGTGACAAAGGAGGTGGAGCAGGCCTCGTGATCAGGCAGAGGGTTGGAACAGCAGGAGGACTCCCAGCCAGTAAGAACTATGTGACATTAGGACAGAGTCCAGGGGATAAGAGCAGTTACCGATAGTACCTATTTGGGGAGTGGGGTAGACAGATTCCCTTAAACGCAGCAAGTTAGGGCTTCGGAGCTCTGGGCAGGGTTGAGACTACACGCTCTCAGCCACTTCGGAAAGGGCCAGTGCCATGGGTGTTTGGCAGAAACTGACCTTCTTCCTACTTTTGCTGCTTTTGCTGATTGGCCTGAGGCAGCCCCCATGGCCAGCAGCTATGGCCGTGGCCCTGCGTTGGTTCCTGGGAGACCCCGCATGCTTTCTGCTGCTTGGCTTAGCATTGCTGGCCAGACCCTGGATCAGCTCCTGGATGCCCCACTGGCTGAGTCTGGTAGCTGCGGCTCTCACATTAACTCTGTTGCCTCCACAGCTACCCCCAGGGCTACGCTGGCTACACAAAGATGTGGCCTACGTACTCAAGATCCTCTCCTATGCCCTGAAAATTAGGGGACTCCTTAACAGGCAGCCTCCCGAGACCTTTGTGAATGCTTTGGAGCGGCAAGCACAGGCACGACCTGACCAGGTAGCTTTTGTGTGTACAGGGCCTGGGGCCTGCTCCATTACGAACAGCCAGCTGGATGCCAGGGCCTGTCAGGCAGCATGGGCACTGAAAGCCAGGCTGAAGGAGACCACAAACCAGCAGGCCACAGAGACTGCTGCTCTCTTAGTGCTCCCCTCCAAGAACATTCCTGCTTTGACTGTGTTCCTGGGGTTGGCCAAGCTGGGCTGCCCTGTGGCCTGGATCAACCCATATGGCCGAGGGATGCCCTTGTTACACTCTGTGCTGAGTTCTGGGGCCAGTGTGCTCATTGTGGACCCAGGTGAGTGCCCCAGGGGCAATGAAAAAAAGGGGACAGAATCAGGGGAGGTTAGAAGTTTCTGGAAGATGAGCAGAGAGTCTTTGTTCCTGTCCCATGAGATTATAGAGTCAAAATGTTGGTTACCTGGAACATAGTTCTGGACTCACCACTTTATTTTTTTCCCTAAATCTTTCAAGCCGATTTGATTAATTTTTTTGTTTGTTTTTTCGTGACAGGATTTCTCTGTGTAATTTTGGTGCCTGTCCTGGATCTTGCTCTGTAGACTAGGCTAGCCTTGAACTCACAGAGATCCGCCTGGCTCTGCCTCCTGAGTGCTGGGGTTAAAGGTGTGTGCCACCACTGCCCGGCTAATTTTTTTTTAATTGAAGTTTTTGTTGGTTTGTTTGTTTCCAAGATAGGATCTCATGTGAATCTCTGACTGTCCTGAAACTTGATATGTAAATCAGGCTGGCCTCGAACTCACAGAGATCCACCTGTCCCTGCCTCCTGAGTGCTGGGATTAAAGACGCCAGGCTGTGATGCCCAGCTTTATTTGACTAAAGTTGTATTTTATGAATTACAAGGTTCTTCTGTTTGTTTTTTGAGACAGGGTTTCTCTGTGTAGCCCTGGCTGTCCTGGAATTCGCTCTGTAGACCAGGCTGGCCTCGAACTCAGAGATCCTCCTGCCTCTGTGCGCCCCCCTCACCCCCCAGTGCTGGGGTTAAAGGCGCGCGCCGCCGCCGCCGCCGCCGCCACCACCACCACCCAGCAAAGTTCTTTATTCAAGAATGAGGAAACTTTTCTCTGCTACTTGCTTTTCTGTCTCTGTGTCTCTGAGACTCCCTCTTGACTTTGAAGGAAGGTAAGATTTAACCTCTTTTTTCCTCTGATGGTCCATGTAGACCTCCAGGAGAGCCTGGAAGAAGTCCTTCCTAAGCTGCTAGCAGAGAATATCTGCTGCTTCTACCTTGGCCACACGTCACCCACTCCAGGTGTGGAGGCTCTGGAGGCGGCCATGGATGCTGCACCTTCTGACCCAGTGCCTGCCAGCCTTCGAGCTAAGATCCAGTGGCAAAACCCTGCCTTATTCATCTATACTTCAGGAACCACCGGTGAGGAGGCCGACGTCCCTGCCCCTACCCTCCACACTCTGACCTTAACCTCACTCACCTTTCCACCGAGCCTTCTGTTTGACCTCTGACACCCAGCCTCTGACTTTGACTCTGACCCTGAGTGTGGTTCTATTTTGTTTGGATTTATTATCACCAGGTCTGAAAACCAACCACAGAGTGGGACATGGTGCTGTTCACATGTAAATCGCAACACTCCTAGGGTTAAGAGGCCAGAGGGTGTGGAGTTCAAGGTCTGCTCCTTTCAGTGGTTCGTGTCCTAAAATCAAACAAAACACATCACATATTATTAACATGTCCCCTGTTCAAGGATGACAGGCAAATTCACAAAGCATTCCATTCCGTGTTTTTATTTTATTTATTTATTTATTTATTTATTGGGTTTTTGAGACAGGGTTTCTCTGTAGCTTGGGAGCCTGTCCTGGATCTTGCTCTGTAGACCAGGCTGGCCTCACAGAGATCCACCTGCCTCTGCCTCCCGAGTGCTGGGATTAAAGGCGTGCGCCACTACTGCCCGGCGCCATTCCTTGTTTTTAAAAAGGAATACGACGCCATTCCTTGTTTTTAAAAAGGAATACGAATTCAAACTGGGCGTGGTAAATGCACATCTTTAACCCCAGCACTCAGGAGGCAGAGGAAGGAGGATCTCTTGAGTTTGAGGCCAGCCTGGTCTCCAGAGCAAGTTCCAAAACAACCAGGGCTACACAAAGAAACCTTGTCTCGGGATAAATAAATAAGGAATGAAGGTTCTTTTTGATGGAAAAAAAAAGGGAGAAAAAAGGAAGAAGGAAGGAAGAGAGGGAAGAAGGAAAGGTTGAAGTCTGGGTTCCATAGTGAGTCCAGGCTAGCTTGAGCCATAGAGAGATCTTGTCTCAAAAAACAAAACATGCAGAAAAACCAACAACAACAAAAAGACACTCAACAAGTTTTTATGTTTATTGTTACTTACTGTTTTGGTCTTTTGAGACAGATTTTTTTTTTCAAAAATCTATTTATTTATTACATATACAGTGTTCTGCCTACATGTATACCTGCATGCCAGAAGAATGCACCAGATCTCATTATAGATGGTTGTGAGCCATGTGGTTAACTGGGAACTGAACTCAGGACCTCTGGAAGAGCAAGCAGCCAGTGCTCTTAACCTTTGAGCCATCTCTCCAGCTCTTAAGACAGAGTCTTGCTCTAACAGTTTTAACTGACTTTGAACTCCCTATGTAGGTAGCTGCCTCACCCTCTTGAGTGCTGGGATTATAGGCTTGCCTCACCTTACCCAGAAAAATCTTCAGACTTGGTCCCCTCTGAGAGGCTCAAAGGCAGGCAGGCTTGTCTGTGGAGACCCACCCTGCAGTGGTGGTCTCTCTTCCTACCCGACCCTTATTGCTCTGCCATCCTCCAGGACTCCCAAAGCCAGCCATCCTCTCCCATGAGCGGGTCTTACAAGTCAGCAAGATGTTGTTATTCTGCGGGGCCACAGCTGATGATGTGGTCTACGTTGTTCTACCTCTGTACCATACAGCTGGCCTTATCCTCGGAGTCCTGGGCTGCTTAGAACTTGGTGAGTCTTCCAAGGATCACGGTGTGTTAGTGGGGGGCAATCAAAAGGACACGATTCTATACTCTACACCCTGAGTTTGTTTTCCCCACCCCTGATTGGGCCATGTAGCCCAGGCTGGCCTCAAACTTGGTATATAGCTGAAGGTGGCCTTGAACTTCTGATCTTTCTGACTCTATCTCCCAAGTGCTGAATTACAGGTGTGTACCACTGTAGTGCCTGAGCAAGACCACCACCACAGAGCTGATATGCAATGCAAGCACACAGGGGTTTATTAATAGCAAAGCAAGCCTGGGCTTGGTCCGTGTCCAACACTCGACACAGCAGGTGGAGGAGGATGGCCAGAGCCCTCACTTCAAGGGGTTTATATAGGAAAGGTTTATGTGCAGAGGGTTACATATCTTGGGATTGGACAAGGGGGCTAGGGGTGAGGTAGTTCTTTGAAGTTACTGGCTGAACTATAAGCGTGAAATTACTGGTGGCTAACAAGATGCAGGGTATCTACAGAGACATACATTTTTTTACTCCCTATATCCTGTTTTGCTGAGTCCAGGATATATACACTTAGATTTATGGTTCTAGTCCTATCTTCATACGCGTTCAATGAGTTCAATCTCTGGTCAGCTGTAAACTGCTGGTCAGTAAATACCTTTGGAGTGGGGGGGGGTGTCTCTGAGGGCTTCTGATTTTTTCCTTTAACTACCATGCCTAGTTGTAGATACTTTATCTTTTTTTTTTTTTTTTTTCTTGAGAGACAGGATCTCAGGCTGGTGGTGGTGGCAGTGCATGCTTTTAATCTGAGCACTTGGGAGGCAGAGGCAGGTGGAGTTCGAGGCCAGCTTGGTCTACAGAGCGAGTTCCAGGACAGCCAGGGCTACAAAGAGAAACCCTGTGTCAAAAAAACAAAACAAGCAGGGTGGTGTCCAACACCACTAAGCTCAATACAACACTCAGGAGGCAGAAGCTGGAGAACTAATGCAGTTTCAGGCTCAGCCCGGTTACATACATAGCAAGGTCCAAGTCAACCATGGCTAGTGACTTAGTAGTTAAGACTACCTACTGCTCTTGTAGAGAATTCAGGTTTGGTTCCCATGCCAACATCAGAGGGCTTCTCATCACCTGTCATTCCAACTCCAGGGGATCTGATGTCCTCTCCTGGCCTCTATAGGCATCCACATGCATGTGGTGCATATGCATACGTACATACACACATACACATGCAGGCATGTACTTATACACATAAAAAACAAACAAATCTGCCAGGTGGCGGTGGTGCACACCTTTAATCCCTTCATTTGGGAGGCAGAAACTAGTGGATCTCCAAGTCTGAGCCCATCCCAGTTTACAGAGTGAGTTCCAGGACAGCGAGGGCTATAAAGAGAAATCCTGTTTCTAATTGCCCCCCTCAAAGAAAAACAAAAAAAAATCTTTCATAAAAAATCAAAACAGGACAAAAAATGCCTTCTAGAGGCTCCATCCCCAAACCTGCAAAATTACTATTTATTTTGCAGGTTTGGGGATAGTCCAAGACCTTGTACATTCGAGGTCTGTTTCTAGTGAATTTGGGGCAAGTGCTGTACTATTGAGCCACACCACCATCCCCTCACTGGTAAATCTTAAGTGTGTGGGTCATTTAGGTGAGTGTAGCATTACTTCACATTTGAAATGTCACAACCAGGTGATCACATAGATTCTCTCAGCAACATGGAACATGGTCACTCATTTTTTTTTCCCTACCAGGAGCCACCTGTGTCCTGGCCCCCAAGTTCTCTGCCTCTCGCTTCTGGGCCGACTGTCGGCAGCACGGTGTGACGGTGATCCAGTATGTGGGTGAGGTCCTGAGATACCTGTGTAATGTTCCTGAGGTGAGGCTCTAGGATTAAGGCTCCAAAGTGAATTCCCAGGCATGAAACCCTAGATGACTTTCCAGATAAAGTAGTTGTCAGATCAAGATTTAGATAAGGAGCGAAGATAGGACTCAGGAGTAGCGGACAGGCTTAGCATGTGTGAGACCCGACATCAAAGACAGAAAGACCCATACCTATGCGGCTCAAGCAAAGTCACCTCTTGGCTACACAGAATTGAATGTTAGCCTGGGCTACACTGAAACTCGGCTTCAAAACAAAGTCTCACATGATAAGTTCTGAATGCTTTCCACATTTTCTCGTTTCTTCATTTGGGTTTTTGAGACAGGGTTTCTCTGTGTAGCTTTGGAACCTGTCCTGGAATTCACTCTTTAGACCAGGCTGGACTGGACTCACAGAGATCCACCTGCTCTGCCTCCCGAGTGCTGGGACTAAAGGCGTGCGCCACCACCGCCTGGCCAAGTTTCTTCTTATTGTAAAATAAAACAACCTAAGGAAGAAAAGAGTTGTTTAGCTCACATTTTAGGTTATAGTGCATTATTGTGGGGAAGTCAAGGCTGCAGGAATTTTCTTTTCTTTTCTTTTCTTTTTTTTTTTTCTTTTTGTTTTTGGTTTTCGAGACAGGGTTTCTCTGTGTAACAGCCTTGGCTGTCCTGGAACTCTTTTGTAGACCAGGCTAGCCTCAAACTTACAGAGATCCGCCTGCCTCTGACTCTGAAGTTCTGGGATTAAAGGCGTGTTCTACCAGGCCCGGCTAAGGCTGCAGGAATTTAAAGCAACTCCTCACATCACATCCACAGTCAAGAGCCTCAAGTAATGAATTAATGCACTCATGCCAACACACACTTTGCTCTTTCCCCTTCATTTAGTCCAGTCTGTAAAATGACATCATCCACATTCAGGATAGGCTTCCAAAGTCAATCCCTTACAGGCATGCCACAGGCCAATCTAGCCTGTGTGGTCTTCCACTGAGACTCCTTCCACACTTGGTTCTAGATTGTGTCAAGATGGCAAACTAGCTATCACAACGGAGGTGACTCTACCTTGTCCAGTTTCAGTGACTTCATTTAAAAAAAAACATAGATGAGAACAGTCCCAATCTGGACCTTAACCAGCCCTGGATCTCAGTTTACAAATACAGCTACTAACGGTAGACGCTGGAATAAAAAAGAATAATATCTACCTGAAGGGGGCTTTGTAAAGATGAAATGAATTTATTATATAAAATATCTGGAACAGTGTGACTCAGGGTAAACATGCTAGATGCTCTTATTCTTATAGAGCAATGAGCTGTGGTCCCTAGAAAACTGTCTCTAGGTAATATGCCCCAGCTCCCAGTCTCTCCCCATCCCTCCAGTTTCAAATCAAAAGCCCCATGAGGATTCTTCCTGGTAAGGTCCCTTCCTAGGGTAACACTTCAAGATAAGGTTTCAAGCCAGACGGTGGTGATGGTGGTGGTGGTGGTGGTGGTGCACACCTTTAATCCCAGCACTTGGGAGGCAGAGGCAGGCCGATCTCCGTGAGTTCGAGGCCAGCCTGGTCTACAGAGTGAGATCCAGGACAGGCTCCAAAGCTACACAGAGAAACCATGTCTAGAAAGAAAAGAAAAGAAAAGAAAAGAAGAGAAAAGAAAAGAAAAGAACAAAAAAAGATAAGGTTTCAAGTGACTCCCTAGTTTACCTATAAATGAATGCCACCACTCCACAGAAACCCTTGTAGATAACGCCTCCAGATAACAATTCTCCTAGATCAGAGTTCCTGGGAACTACCCCAAGTAGTGTCAGATGGTCAGACGCCTACCTGAGGTAAGATCAGAGGTTGTTGATTACTCCTAGCTAGGTAACTCTGCAGATAAGGCTACCCCAAGAAACTTTCTCTAGGCAAATGCCCACAGGGATAATTTAGGTACAGATGCCATTCATTTATTTATTTATTTATTTATTTATTTATTTATTTATTTATCTATCTATCTATTTATTTATTTATTGTTTTGTGGGTTTTTTTTTTTTTTTTTGGTTTTTTGAGACAGGGTTTCTCTGTGCAGTTTTGGTACCTGTCCTAGATCTCACTCTGTAAACCAGGCTGGCCTTGAACTCACAGAGATCCGTCTGGCTCAGACTCACAAGTGCTGGGATTAAACGCGTGTGCCACCACTGCCTGGCTCCAATAATTTTAAGATGGAGCTCTCTCTCTATAGTCCAGGCTGGCCTGTAATTTGCTATGCAGCTCATTCTGATCTCCAACTAATAGTCCTCCTGCCTCAGTTTCCTGAGGGCCAGGATTATAGGCATGCCCAGCACTCATGTCTAACTCTGTTTGTTTGTTCGTTTTTGTTTTCTCTATATAATAACAGTCCTGGCTGTCCTAGAACTCTCTCTGTAGACCAGTCTGGCCTCGAACTCACAGAAATCCTCTTGTCTCTGCCTCCTGAGTGCTGGAATTAAAGGCGTAGTGGTGGGACTTATACTACCTGGAGTACTTAAGAAGAGTTAGACATTACTAGGCGGTGGTGGTGCATGCCTTTGCATGCCTTGGGTAATTTCCAAGATTAAGATATTTTCTTCAGAAAGAGTTCCCAGCCATAACTTCCAGGGCACCACTTCTGATCCTTCTTGGGATGTCCCTGCAGCAACCAGAAGACAAGATACATCCAGTCCGCTTGGCAATGGGCAATGGACTTCGGGCAGATGTGTGGGAAACCTTCCAGCAACGCTTTGGTCCCATTCAGATCTGGGAATTCTACGGCTCCACGGAGGGCAACATGGGCTTAATGAACTATGTGGGACGATGCGGGGCTGTGGGCAAGACCAACTGCTTCCTTCGAGTGAGTGGACGGGACTCCCAGCGCGATGGCGGTCCTGAGGCTGAGCCCCCAGGAACTTTGCCAATGCTCCCCACCCTCCATCCCAGATGCTGAGTCCCTTTGAGCTTGTACAGTTTGACGCAGAGACGGCAGAGCCTGTGAGGGACAAACAGGGTTTCTGCATCCCTGTGAGGCCAGGTAAGGAGGTCAGCAAGTCTTTAGATGTGTGAGGGGTAATTACTTCCACCTCCTTGGCTGGAACAAGCTGCCTAAAGTCCTTTTTATTATTTTTATTATTTTTTTTATTCCAGTTTTTGAGTGTAATGTCTCATATAGCCCAAGCTGGTCGTGAACTCTTAATCCCTGTGCCTCTACTTCCCAAATGCTAGGATTACAGCAGCATGCCGCTACACCTGGCCCAAAGTCATAACATAGGTGGTGATGTCTGCAACCCTCACCTTGAACTCAAGTCACTGGCGTGTCTGACCATCACTTGTGGACCTCTGCCTTACAGGATTTTGGCTCTGCCCAGCTCTCCTGCTTCAGTCTTATTCTGTTCTACTGCCTTGATGTGTGTCTATTGGTTCTCTTGAGCTTTCTGTAGGGGTCACAACCTCCGAGATATCGGTCCCTTACCCTGTACCTCCTCCCCTGGGGTTTTGCAAGGGCTCTGGCATGTCTTTCTCCCACTCACCCCCTTTGTCAGTTCCTCACCCCCACCCTGTTTCTTATGGACACCCTGATGCTACCTTCTCTTTTTCAGAACTCTCTGATTGTCCAAGTTTCTCTCTCCTCCTCTTGGTTTCTCTCGCCTTTAGTCTACGTGTCTCCCATCAACCCATCTTTTAAATTTTTATTTTATAGACATGAATGTTTGCCTGTGTTGATGAATGTGCACCGCGTGTGTGCTTGGTGCCTGAGGAAGGCAGAAAGGTGATTGTGCGGCACCATGTGAATGGTAGCAACCTAACTTTAGATCCTCTGGAACAACAGCCAGTGTTCCTAACCACTGAACTCTCTCTCCAGCCTTAACAGTACAACTTAGTTCTACCTTTGGCTGGATGAAGAGTGAGGAACCTCTGGCAGGAGCTGCCTCACGAGTTGATAGGGTTCTCATTTAGGGCTTATTTTCCATTTATACCTCCAGGAGAGGCAGGACTCCTATTGACCAAGATACTAAAGAACCAGCCCTTCCTGGGTTACCGTGGGTCCAAGGAACAGTCCAAGCGGAAACTGGTTACAGATGTGCGGCGCTCAGGAGACCTCTACTACAATACTGGCGATGTACTGTCCTTGGACAGTGAAAACTTCTTCTACTTCCATGACCGCCTGGGTGACACCTTCCGGTCAGGCATGGGTGGTTTGGGGAATGGGGCTTCTGGGGTCCATTCTGCCTAGGGATGGATGGGATCCTCTCTTCTACCCTCTCTTCCAGGGGACAGAACTTCCTTTCCTGGGGCTGGGGTTGCTTGGGGAGGGTAGCATCCCTTTCAGGGGGCGGAGCATTCCTATCTTGGGGCGTGACCTCCCATCCTGCAGGTGGAAGGGCGAAAATGTATCCACACGAGAGGTGGAAGGAGTGTTGTCCAGCCTAGACTTCCTACAAGAAGTCAACGTCTATGGCGTGCCTGTGCCAGGTATGGAGAGTTTGCCCTTTAAACATCTTGCGCCTTTGGGGATGGAAGGTGGTCATTACAAATCTGGGGCACCTTTGGAGTACAGAGAGGTTGAGAGCTATGTCTAGTTGCACAGCCAGTGAGCAGAGCTGGGCCAGCTGAGTGACCAGTGTGCTTTCTAGGGTGTGAGGGTAAGGTTGGCATGGCTGCTGTGAAGCTGGCTCCTGGGCAGAATTTCGATGGGCAGAAGCTATACCAGCATGTCCGTTCCTGGCTCCCTGCTTACGCTGCACCTCATTTCATCCGTGTCCAGGTGAGAGCGAGGTAGCAGGAGTGGATGGATAAGGGAATTGGTATCACCATCAGGGGTCATGATTACTGCTTTGCAGGACTCCCTGGAGGTCACGGGCACCTTCAAGCTGGTGAAGTCACAACTGGTGCGTGAGGGTTTTGATGTGGGAGTCATTGTTGACCCATTGTACATACTGGACAACAAGACCCAGACCTTCAGGCGTCTAATGCCAGACATGTACAAGGCTGTGTGTGAAGGAACGTGGAAGCTATGACCAACTGAAAGGCTATCCAAAAGTGTGGAAACCGATGCTGGCCAGGGTTCTTAGCATCAACTTCACAAAGTTGTCAGGATCCCAGATACCCGTGGCCTAGCAGCACTTAGAGAATAAACTTGAATGTGTATGCAGAAGCCTGTGTGTGGATTTGAAACAATAGATGAATGCAGCTGTTCAGGGCTGCCCCTCCCCTCCCCCTTCTCTCCACCTCCCCCACTTCCTATCCCTGCCTGCTCCACGGTTCCCTGCCGAGGACCAGCTTGGAAGCTTTGAAGCTGCTCCAGTGAAGAGGGTGCTGACTGCAGCTCTGGGTCTTTGTGTGTAGTCTTGGATGTCGTGAAACTCACTATGTAGACTAGGCTGGCCTTGAACTCAGAGATCTGCCTACTTCTGCCACTATGCCCAGCTCCCTTTTGTTTTTAGTATGTGTATGCATGTGTGTGGGTATGTGCATGTGAGTGCAAGTACCCACAGAGATCAGAGGCATCATATCCCCTTGGAGCTGGAGTTCATGCAGTTGTGAGCCACCTCGTGTAAGTGCTGGGAACTGAACCCAGGCCCTCTGGAGGAGCAGTCAGTGTTCTTAACCACTGAGCCATCTCTCCAGCCCCCCGTATGTTGCTTTAAAGGCCAAGGGGTGACAAAAGTGGTGTTTACCTTTCTAGTGTTACCAGGTGTCTTAGGGTTATTCTCCATACGATGAAACACCATGACCAAAAGCAAAATGGAGAGGAAAGGGTTTATTTGGTTTACAGTCGTAACCCATCATCAAAGAAAGTCAGGACAGGAATTCAAACATGGCAGGAGCCTGGAGGCAGAAGCTGATGCAGAGTCCATGGAGGTGTGCTTGCGTCTCATGGCTTGCTCAGCCTGCTTTCTTTTAGAACTCAGGACCACCAGACTAGAGATGGCCCTACCTACAATAGGCTGGGCCCTCCCACATCATCACTAAATAAGAAAATGCTCTGCGGGCTTTCTTACAGCTGGATTTTATGGAGGCATCTTCTCAGTTGAGGCTCCCTCCTCTCTGATGACTCTAGCTTGTGTCAAGTTGACATAAAACTATCCAGCATATCAGGAACATGGCCAGTGGGGTTCAAAGGCTCAGTGGCCTCTAATGCTACTATAACATTCCCTATCAAGAGTTGAGAACCTAAAATCATTTAGGAAATGGCCTAAAATTTGGGAATCAATATAGCCTGTGAAAACCTAGAGATCCAGTTTTAAAGGTATTCACCTGAAGGGAGCAGTATCTGGACTGGAGGTTAGCTCTCACTCACATACTGCCTCAGGGCAGGAATGCTGGTTTAGGGGAAGGAAATAAGAACACAGACCAGGAACCAGAATGCTTTTCTAGCATCATTGGCCTCCAGCCAAGACAGGACCCATGACATTTCTGGCTAAGAACAAGAACAGAACAGCTGTTTAGGGGCTCTGCCCTGAACTGCATGACCGTCTCATATCCTCGTCACCATGGCTCTGGAAAATATGGTCTGTATTGTGAGGAGGTGAGAGTACTTGTATGAACTGTGGTGGTAATCTAGACAGGATTAGGTGGGCGTCCCAAGGCCTCAGAAGTATTGGGACCAGAAATGGCCCTGAGAGAGAGTGACTCTAAGAACCACAGGCTAGAAGAATGCTGAGGTCACTGGGAGGTGTTCTCTGTAGGTCAGGAGCCGGAAGTGTTTTGAGGGACTCAGTGTTAGGTGGTGGGCATGGAAATTCCTGCTGGAGTTGTGGGTCAGGCCCCTAGGGCCAGTTGTTGGTGGATGAACCCCAGGCCAACTCGTTCCCAGCCCCATCCCCCAAAGAAGTGTAACCACTTTGTTGGTGAACAGCCCTCGCCAACTAGCCGTTGCATAGGAACCTCAGCTGCTGTGAGTTCGTGAGTGCAATGGCCCCGTTGTTCCTAGAAGGCCCTTGTTACACAACACTCCACACCAACCTCTGGCTCTTACAATCTTTCTGTCGCCTCTTCTGTGATGTTCCCAGAGCCATGTTAGGAGGGGGATGATATGAAGGACCTATTTTGGGCTGAGTAACTCCACAACTACTTAGGGCCGAGAGCTGCACTAATCTATGGATATAAAGCTATGCGTCCAGGAGGCAGTTTAATACGAAGTTCATTGAACTGGAGAGTCTACTACTATTATTTAAGACATGATATGTATCCCAGGCTGACCTGGAATTGTGGAGCCAAGGATGACCTTGAACTTCTGATCCTTCTACTTCTACCTTTTCGTGTTGAGATTCCAGGCATGGGCTACCATGCCCCATTTAAGTGGTTATGAGGATTAGAGCCACAGTCTCAGGTACTCTACCTGAGCTACAGCCCCACCTACCACAGCCACTTTAATCCCCAGGTCCTTAGCTTCTTTCTCATCAGGAAACATTGCTTCCTTCCTCAACACTTGGACATTTGTTTCTGTCAAATTGTCTTTGCATAGTTTTATTCACCTTTCAATCCACATGAGTTTTTGTTTCTTTTTGTTTTGTTTTTTTGAGACGACTGTGTAGTTCTAGTTGACCTGAAAGTCTAGTTGGCCTGAAATGTGTCAGGCAGGCCTCCAACTCATTGACATCCGCCAGCCTCTGCCTCCTGAGTGCTGGGGTAAAGGCATTCACCATCATATTCATTGAGTATTGGTTTATTTTTTGTTTTTGTTTTTTAATTAATTAATTAATTTTTATTTTATGTGCATTCGTGTTTTGTCTTCATGTATGTCTGTGTGAGGGTGTCAGATCTTGGATTTATAGATAGATGTGAGCTGCCACGTGGGTGCTGGGAATTGAACCCAGGTCCTCTGGAAGAGCAGTCAGTACTCTTAACTGCTGAGTCATCTCCCCAGCCCTTGTTTTTTTTTTTTTTTTTTTTTTTTTAAATAGACCTTTCATGTAGTGTTTGTGACAAATATTTGCCCCAAGTAATGTTTGTGTATTTTGGACAGAGTCTGATTATTTTACCAAAGCTAACCTTGGACTTGAATCATTTTACCACAGCCTACCTAGTATTGGGATTACAGGTGTGCCCGACTGTGCCTAAATCAAAATTAGTCTCTTATATATTAACATGACCCCCCCCCCAGTTTCATTAAAACACAACGATTTTTCTGTACCTTTGCATTTCTTTTCTTTCTTTCTTTCTTTCTTTCTTTCTTTCTTTCTTTCTTTCTTTCTTTCTTTCTTTCTTCCTTCCTTCCTTCCTTCCTTCCTTCCTTTCTTTCTTTCTTTTTCTTTTTTTTTACATAAGTAACAATTTTACATGACTTTATTTTAATAAAACCACGTATTTACAATTCAAAAAGTCCTAGTTTGATACATTTTACTAAATAAAATTAAAGGTTAACTGTACAAGCAATTAAAACATGATATGTAGCAAGTGTTATCAGGAGTTTCCTATTGGCAAACTGTTTAAAAATAGTCACAAACTGAGCAGTTAGAAGTATCTTTGAAGTGAGCTCTGCTCCCAAGGTGACAGGAAGCCTCCTGCAAGCTCCCTCTAGAGTGAGAGCTGCCCAGCACCCTCAAGTTTGGGGACTGAAAGTGAGGTGGGAGGTGCAGACTTCTGTAGGGTCTGTTTCCAGTTTGCCAAAACAGTAAGGAGTATGAGAGATGCCCTCAAAGTAGAGGAACTTGGAACTGTAGAGCCTCTAAGGAGGGCACATCAGGCTCACACAAACAGGCCATAAAAACCCTGTTTGGACTAGAGATGCAGTCAGTGCTTGGCTGGCATGGAGTCTTTTTTGAGAACTTCATGCATGCTCACAGATTTATGTCAAACAAAAAGAGTTAAGAGCTGGGTTGTGAACACACAGAGAATTCCACAATGGCATTCACAACAAGGTGCCCGAGTCCCCTTGTCACAACACTTTCTGTATGACTTAAGGAATGTCTTTATGTACAGTAAGAAAATTATACATCTTGAGAGAACAGATGCCCATGTCATGGAATAAAACTAGGTACATCTGCAAGGAACAGCAGCAGACAGGGCTGGGTAGTCCACTTCTTACAGGCCAGCTGGGCCTGGGCTACATTCAGATCTGATGTCAAGAATGGCTGGATCTGGAGGCCACTGGATGGCTGGTGAAGACATCCTCCTCCAAGAGGTTTTTGTTTTTGTGAGACAGGGTTTATCTGTGTAGCCCTGGCTGTCCTGGAACTCACTCTGTAGACCAGGCTAGCCTCGAACTCAGAGATCCAACTGCTTCTGCCTCCTGAGTGCTGGGAGTAAAGACCTGTGCCACCACCACCTGGTTTATCCTTTACATTTCTGGTAGAGAGAATCTATTTCTAGGTAGGCCTAGCTGTGTATGTGGAAAGTGGAAACAAAAGGATCAGGAGCTAACCTGGGCTGCATGATACCTTTTCAAAAAAAAAAAAAAAAAACAGAACATAAATCAGGCTAATGGTGGTGACATATGCCTAAAATCCCAGTACTTAGGAGACAGAGACAGGAGGATTACCACTAGCTGGAGACAGGCCTGTTTTACATAGTGAAACCCAGGCCTTGTTAGGGTTACATAGCAAGACCCTATCTTGATAAATATATAAACAAGTAATAAATCAATAAGAAAATCTGCTTCTAAGCAGGGCAGTGGTGGTACATGCCTTTACTCCCAGCACTCATGAGTTAGACAGATCTCTGAGATCGAATCCAGCTTGGTCTACAGATTTAGTTCCAGGACAACCAGGACTATACAAGGAAACCATGTCTCAAAAAAAAAAAAAAGTAGAAAGAAAGAAAATCTGCTTTTAGTAGATTTTTAAAAATGTGTTGTCCTGAATCGTTAAAATACTCTCTGGAAAAAAAAATCAGAAAGCAAACAAAACAAAATCCTGATATGCTCTTCATTGGGTATATTTAATCTTCTTTAAAAAATAAAAATTCAAATAAATAAATAATAAATAAATAAATAGATAAAAATTCACCAGGCGATGGTGGCGCACGCCTTTAATCCCAGCACTCAGGAGGCAGAACCAGGTGGATCTCTGTGAGTTCGAGGCCAACCTGGTCTACAGAGTGAGATCCAGGACAGGCATCAAAACTACACAGAGAAACCCTGTCTCGAAAAACCAAAAAATAAATAAATAAAATAAATACAAATAAAAATTCTAGTGAGACTTAGTTATTTCTATTTTACGTGTTTTGCCTAAGTGTACCACATTCATGCCTGGTGCCCATGAAGTCAGAAAAGGGCGTTGGATCCCTGGAATTGAAGTTATGAACAGTTGGGAGCCACCATCTGGGCACTGGAAATTGAACCTGGGTCCTCTGCAAAAGCAACCAGTGCTCTTAACCTCTGAGCCATTCCTCCAGCCTCTCAATCTTTCTTTCTTGTAAGCATTAACAGTCTTTCATTTCTTCTCAGGCTCAAAGTAGTTTAATCTATTTTATTTATTAGTCTTAGAAAAAACTTTTGATGCTCGTGTATCCCTGGATGACTTCAAACTTGTTATGTAGACAAGGATGACCTTGAAATCCTGTCTCTGCATTATAGGCATGTGTGGGCAGCCAGGGCAAACCAAGGCTCTCCCGAAAGCCATGATATATGCAGAAGGGACAGTTTCTTGTCTAAAACCAGGAACATGCTTAGCAAAGCCAGCAATGGCTTGGGGCCAGGGCCTTGAGGGGAGCTGTGATTTTGTTTTTTGTTTTTTGTTTTTTCGAGACAGGGTTTCTCAGTGTAGCATTGCGCCTTTCCTGGAACTCACTTTGGAGACCAGGCTGGCCTCGAACTCACAGAGATCCTCCTGGCTCTGCCTCCCGAGTGCTGGGATTAAAGGCGTGTGCCACCACCACCCGGCTGGAGCTGTGATTTTGGATACTGGCACCCCAGTTCTTCCTCCTTAAGGGGCTGTTACCAGTCCCACACTTGAGAGATCCTGTATTTATTTGGTGCAACATTGCTTATTAGCTCCCTACTGACTTTGCCCCATTGTATGATAGCTTTCTGCTGACTCTGTCCCATTTCCCCCTGAAATCTGTGAATAAGATGCTGAACTTCTTAATAAGCGTGCTTGGCATAGGCCATCAGCTTATGCAAGATCTCCTGGTCCCACTTTTCCTGTCTTTCTCATGCCCAGTCCTCCCTCTCAGGAGCCTACGCTGAAGAAAGGCCTGCTGGTTCAGGCCAGGCACGTACGACCACACAGCCTATGCAGTACTGGGGAGCTTGGTGCCTGCTGCTAGGCAAAACACTGCTAGTTGGGGTTATTATTGTTGTGATGAAACACTATGAGGAAAGTGGGGAGGAAAGGGTTTATTTGGCTTACATAACCTGAGTCACAATCCATTAAGGGAAGCCCAATGCAGGAACTCAAACCAGGTGGGAATCTGGATGCAGGAACTGATGGAGAGGTCATGGAGGAGTGCTGCCTACTGGCTTGCTCAGCCTTCAGAACTCAGGACCACCAGTCCACGGTGGTCCTACCTACAATGGGTTGGGCCCTCCCTCGTCAATTACTAATTAAGAAAATGCTCTATAGGCTTGTTTACAGCCCAGTCAATTTTTGTTTTGTTTTGTTTTCTGAGACAAGGTTTCTCTATATAACAGCTCTGGATGTCCTGGAACTCACTCTGGACAGCAGGCTGGCTTGAACTCAGAGATCTGCCTGTCTCTGCCTCCAGAGTGCTGGGATTAGACAGCTTGTATCAAGTTAGTATGAAACTGGCTGGGACACTCTCCAAATGTGCTGCAGCCCCAACACACCACTCTCTTTTCTTTTAAAAAAAAAAAAAAAAAAAGGCTGGAGAGGTGGCTCAGAGGTTAAGAGCACTGCTTGCTCTTCCAAATGTCCTGAGTTCAGTTCCCAGCAACCACATGGTGGCTCACAACCATCTGTAATGAGATCTGGTGCCCTCCTCTGGCCTGCAGAGATACATGCAGACAGAACACTGTATACATAATAAATAAATCTTTAAAAAAAAAAAAAAGACAACAAAGATTTATTTCTTAGCTATGGAGGCTCTAAGTTCCAGATTAGAATGAGAACACGGTCAGGTTCTATGGGCCTTCTTCTCATGTCACAGATGGGTGTGTTTTTACATGTCTCACATGGTGAAGAGCATCTCTCTCTCTCTCTCTCTCTCTCTCTCTGTTTTATTTGTTTATCGTGAATACAATGTTCTGCCTGAATATATGCCTGCAGGCCAGAAGAAGGCAGCAGCTCTCATTACAGATGATTGTGGTTGTGGGTGCTGGGAATTGAACTCAGGACCTCCGGCAGAACAGCCAGTGCTCTTAACCTCTGAGCCATCCCTCCAGCCCCCCCTCTTTTCTTTTCTTTTTTTTTTATATATTATTTTATTTCTCATGTATGGGTGTTTTGCCTGCATGTATATCTGTGCACGATGTGTGTACAGTGCCCAGGAAGGCCAGAAGAGAGTGTCAGATCCCCTGGAACTGGAGTTACAGACAGTTGTGAGCTGCCATTGAGTTGCTGAGAATTGAAACCGAATCTTCTGGAAAAGCAGACACTGCTCTTAACTACTGAGCTATTGCTCCAGCCCCTGGAGCTTTTTATCCAAGAGAATATATAAATTGTTGAGCTGGGGAGATGGCTTATCTTATTTTTTAACCATAATTTTTTTTATTGATTCTTTGGGGACTTCACATCATGCATCCCAATCCCACTTATTTTCCAGTCTCTCCATAGTCACCCTTTACCCTTGTAGTGTACCCCTGCAAAAGGATATTAAAAAAATAAAATAAAATAAAAACCAAAAATGTTAATTAAAACAAACACAAAACAACAAAAAAGTAAAACAGAAACAAGCACACACACACACACACACACACACAGAACCCACTTCACTCCTCCACCGGTCTTTCCCACCTCTCCATCACCTCTTCATTCATCTTAGTGGCACTGGGAGCTGCAGTGTGTCATTCAGTAGACCCTTTTGTCCCAACAGCTTTACTTGCACATGTTCGTTGTGTAATGAGTTGTTGGTCAGGTTCAAGGCCTCTGGCTTCTGGTACACTATAAATAATGGACCCCCACCGACCTTCCCCTCCAATATCCTGCTGTTGCTCTGAGTCATGGGATACTGTGGCTATGGTTATGAAGGACGTACTCCAGAAGGTCATAGATGGGGTAGGTATTGGTGTGGGCCAACTCAAAGGCCTGGATGTGTGCCCGGGGTGGCAGTTGGGTGCTTGGAGACAGGGTTTCTCTGTGTAACAGTCCTGGTTGTCCTGGATCTCACTCTGTAGACCAGGCTGGCTTCAAACTCACTGAGATCCACCTGCCTCTGCCTCCCAAGTGCTGGGATTAAAGGCGTGCTCCACCACCACCCAGCTGGTGGTTCATCTCTTAAAGTGCTTGTGGTACAAGCAAAGGGGCAAGGACAAGTCCCCAGAATCCATATAAATGCTGGGTGGGTATGGTGGCTCCAGTCATCCCAGCCTCAGAATTTGGAGACAATCCCCAGGGCAAGATGGGTGGTGAGATGAGCCGTATCAGCAAGCTCTGGGTTTGACTGGAAGAATGAGCAAGATCTTCAACATCAACCTCAGGCCTCCACACAACACCTGGATACATGTGCACCCACACATTCAAACACACACAGACCACACTCACATGTGTGTGTGCACACTATTGTCAAACACTTGGCATTCTGCCTTTTGCTCTAAATTTATTATGATTGGAAAAAACACCAAAAGATGATACCGATTTTATTGGTTTATATTTAGATTGTTTTATCAGACAAGGTCTCATAGAACACAGGCTGGAGCTTGCTGTGTAGCTAAGAAAGACCTTGAACTCCTGATCTTCCTGCTGGGAGTACAGGTTTGTACCATGACCAGCTATGAAAAACACAAACCTTCCAACGATTAAGACAGTCTTCTGGCCAGGCAGTGGTGGCGCACACTTTTATCTCCAGCAGAGGCACTTGGATCTCTGTGAGTTTGAGACCAGCCTGGTGTACAGAGACAGTTCTGGGACAACCAGGACTACACAGAAAAACCTTGTCTTGAAACAACACTCCCTCACCCTCAAAAAAAGAACGAACAAAAAACCAAAACCAATCCCAAAACACAACAACGACAACAAAAAGCCTTCTGAGTGACCTGGAACCCACTGCAGGACAGGAGCCAGGGAGGCCTTGTGCTGAGCTGCGGTGGCTTCTGGTCCCGCTCAAGGATGTGACTGGCTTGTCTGGAGGTCTGCTATCAGGCCGAAGCTTGAGTGAGGGGAGCACCTTGTTCAGCAATCCGTGTAGGAACACAGTGGGGAAGGGAACTTGCTACCTGGTGTTTGAGGCCCTCCTCCCTTCCAGTTTCACTTATGAACCTAGCCCATAATAGTTGGCTTTAATTTGAGCCATCATCCCACTCCCTTGGATGTCTCCAGTCAGACAAAGCCAGCATGCATCCCAGCTCTGTCAATCATTGAGTCAGCGAGGCAACTGAAGGTGGCGAGGTATCTGAGCTGCCTCCGTTGGGTTTAACCAGGGTGGGGGTGAGGAAAACCCAAGTGGGGAGGAAGAAAAAGGTGGAGCCGGCACGAGGACTCGGTAGGATTACAGGAAGACTCTGTGGGACTCACAACGGCAGGAATAGTGTAGAAAGACACCTTCTCCCTGGTCTTTGCCCATCTCAGTCCAAGGAAAAGATGAGTAGCTGTTACAGCAGGGGCCACCAGGCATATTTGTAAGTGCGTGAGCTGGGTGTGGTAGCACACACCTGTAATCCCAGCATTCAGAAGGTGTAGGCAAGGGAGGACCTGGGCTACATGAATTCTTGCCAAGAAATAAAACAAAAACAAAAACTAACAACAACAACAACAACAAAGGGTCAGCTGTAGTGGTGCACACATCTATAATTAAGATGCCACCAAGGAGCTGGGTGGTCGTGGCACACACCTTTCATCCCAGCACTTGGGAGGCAGAGGCAGGTGGATCTATGAGTTTGAGGATAGCCTGGCCTACATAATGAGTTCCAGGACAGCCAGGGCTACACAGAGAAACTCTGTTTCCAAAACCAAAACCAAAAAAAAAAAAAAGTCACCAAGGATCAAGAACTTAAGGTAGGGGGCTGAAGATATGGCTCTGTGGTTATGGTCAGCACTTGCTGACCCTGCAGGGGACCTTGGTTCAGTTCCTAGCACCAAAATGGTGACTCACAACCACCTGTAACTCCAGTTTCAGGGGATTTTATTCTCTCTTATGACTTCCATGGACACTGTGCATGCATATGGTTCACACACACATCAAAAGAACTGAGGGCAAGCTGGGCAGTGGGGGTGCACACCTTTAATCCCAGCACTTGAGAGGCAGAGGCAGGCAGATCTGGATCTTTGTGAGTTAGAGGCCAGCCCGGTTTACAGAGTGAGTTCCAGGACATCAGGGCTGTTACACAGAGAAACCTGGAAACCCTGTGTCAAAAAATAAACAAAACAAAACAAACAAACAAAAAAAGGACTGAGGGCAGGCTTGGGTCATATGGAGAGGTCATCTCAGCTCCCCCTAAAAAACAATGTAAAGAGCAGATTCTGGAACTTGCTCTGTGAACTGACACTGTTCTTCAATTGTCTAGGACAAAAGTAATGAATAGGCAAGTGATCTAAGGAATGCATGAAAAGGGTCATGGTCAAACCACTCATGATCAGTCCAGGTGGAACAGGGAGGGCATACGTCCTTCTGGACATGAAAGAAGAGGCGCACATGAGCAGCTAGGAGGGATCTGACTGAGCAAACATTTCGATAATGCTCTGCCCGATGGGACTGGAGAAATGGCTCAGAGGTTAAAAGCACTGGATGAGTCGGGCGGTGGTGGCACACACCTTTAATCCCAGCACTCGGGAGGCAGAGCCAGGCGGATCTCTGTGAGTTCGAGGTCAACCTGGACTACCAAGTGAGTTCCAAGAAAGCCGCAAAGCTACACAGAGAAACCCTGTCTCGAAAAACCAAAAAACCAAAAAACCAAAAACCAACAAACAAACAAAAAAAACCCAAAACACTGGATGTGAAGTCTCTCTCTCACACACACACACATACACACACACATACACACACACACACACACACACACACACACACCCCAAAAAGAACTGGAGAGTAGTGAGCAAGAATGAACAGTGTTGAAAACCCAAGTTTCTAGAAGACACTTTGATATGCCCATCTCTAGAATTTATTTGCTTATTTATTTCCTTATTTTTGAGACAGGATCTCACTACATAGCCCGTTTGTCCTGGAACACACTATGGAAACCAGTCTGGCCTCAAACTAACAGAGATCTGCCAACAACACTGAAACCTGTTCCATATTTCTGAATTTTAAAATGAAATGTATTTAAAGTCTTAGCCTGGCCTGATGGTGCACACTTTTAATCCCAGCACTCAGGAGGCTGAGGCTGGACCACCACAGAGAGTTTGAGGTCAGCCTGGACATTATAGCAAGACTATCTCAAACACATGTACAGAGAATTTAAAAATACCAACCTGGTCTTGGTGGTACAAGCCTATAGTTCCAGCACTCAGGAAGCTGAGACAGGAGGATCACCAGTTAGAGGCCAGCTTATGCTACATGAGGAGGCTCCATCTCAAACAAAATAAAATTTGCCTCATCATCTGACCTTAAGATGGTGATCACCCCTGGAATATATAAGGGGCCCATGCCACTACAAAGGTCCTGTAAGTGGAAATCAGAGAGTCAATGATCTAAGGAGATAAACAACTGCCCACTGCTGAAGATGGAGAAAGAGGCCATAAGCTAAGAGCCTCAGGTAACCTCTGCGCCTCCCAGGTGGAGCCTGCCCCCTGCTAACATCTTTGATCTAGTGAGATATATTTCACTGTTTTGATGTTGGCACAATTAGCAAACAGATCTGTTTTGAGTCACCTAGTTTACAGGCACAGTTAATAGAACACCATGCACTGATAAGTTATAAGTGACTGTCCTGAGGGTCATAGTTACCTGGGTAGCTCTTTGCCCTCCAGTTTAATGGTGAACCTGGTTGTGTGGGGTGTAGGCCTGACCTGGAGGCATACCTGGCCTGAGGCACCCATGCGTTGTCTACCTTCTCAGAAGCTGCTCGTGTCCCCTCACACTCCCAAAGGAAAGTCCCTATTGTTCATCCAAGTCCAGGTTCAGGAATTCAGAGGACGGGAGGGGGGGGGGAGCAATGTGTGTGGCCAAGGAACTAGGTAGGCTGGAGGAGAGAAGTGACTAATTGAACCGTCTGGGCTCAGCGGCCCTGTGGTTCCTGTAGCTGGTCAGCCAGCACACAAGACTGCTCTTTTGATCAGTGGAAGCCAGAAGTCAGAATTCTTCCTCAGAAATTCTAGTTATAGACATATAACTTATGTTAAAAATCTAGCATGTTAGTTGAGGGTCACATGCAAGAGGATGGAAAGGCAGCTGTGGTTTTCCTGTACCTTCCACAGAGACATCTTGCCCAGCCACTGCAAGGAGGAACCTAAGGCAATTTCTGAGCATCTCAAAGCAGGGAGAGGCTTTCCCTTGCACAAGCCGGACCCCAGCCATGGATTAGTACGGTTCAGGCCAGACCAGGCTCCATAAAGCAGTGGCAGAAGGAAACAGCCTCTTCTTACACTGGGTGGTCTGACTTTGAAAGGGATCTTCTTGGGGTCCCTGACTCATTTGGGGTGCCCCAGAGCCTCCTTTTGACTGGTGGGCAATGCGCCTGGAGTGCTGCATTAGGGGCTGGAGGCCCCCAAGGTGAGACAGCCTTCTGCAGCTGCTCATGGGTCCTCTGGCTGGTGGATCTTCCTATGAATGACCAGCTGAAACTTCCAGTCAAAACTGCACCCACAGTCCCGGCAGAAGTGGCGCCTCTGGCCTGCATGGCTCTTGCGGTGGATGACCAGCTGTGACTTCCAGCTGAAGCTGCGCCCGCACTCCACACACACATAGCCCCGAAGGCCAGTGGAGCACCTAATGGCTGGCTCCCGGGACATCTGGGGTGGCCTTTCCAGGCCTGGCCCACGCAAGTGTGTGCGATGGTGGATGACGAAAACAGACTTCCAATCGAAGCTGAGGCCGCACTGCTCACAAGTGTACAGCTTCCGAGGTGCCGGCCTAACAGGAGCTTCAAACAGTGGTGTGGGAGACAAGCCTGAAGGGTCCTTGCAAGGGCTCCGGCTGTCACTTGGAGAGGATGTGCAGGCTTGAACTAGCTTTGGACCTGCAATGGCTCCCACTTCTGGGAGATGGCTCCTGAGGGACTCCGGTCCTGCGTGTGGGGTCTCCTGTTTTGGCCTCCGCTCAGACTCAACTTGTATATCAGACTCTAGCAGCGGCAGGCTTGCTGGGTTGGGGAGAACGTTCATTTGGGGTTCAGTTACATGGGTGCTTGCACAGAAGTGTGGGGGTGGGCACCTTCTGGTAGGAAAGACATGCAGCCAGATGCTGGGCCGCTGCACCGGGAGCCCCAGCGGGGGCTTAGCGCATGCAGGGAAGCACGTGGAGGATAGGGCAGGGAAGACAGAACAGAGAGAGGGCCATCAAACCTCACCCTGGGACACCACTGTGTGGTACTTCTCCAGCATCACGCCCCAGTACAGCTCTTTTTGTGATGAGTCCAACAGGCCCCACTCCTTCTGCAAGGATGCAATCAGTCACTGCCTCTCCCACCCAGCCTCACATCCTTATCCACCACCCAGTGGGTGTCAGGTTACCTAATTTTTATCTGCAACAGGCTAAGGACTAAGTCAGAACTGGCATTTGTGAATACTGGGTCAGCTTTCATCTGTCAACTGTCTTCTCAGTGGCCTATCTCAGTGATGGCGAGAAAGACGAAACTGTGGGTGGGTTTTCGACAGAGATACTGTGGCTGTCCCCATCCTTCTTCTGGTCACTAAACTGTGTACAGGATGTGCTGGAAAAGGCCAGGAGACTACCTGGAATTCAGCCACTTTCTGTCAAGACTGATAAACAAAATTCAAACCTCCTTGGGGTAAGTAATTTTTTTTTTT
>CABHPQ010147613.1:0-46067 GCA_902168405.1 Peromyscus aztecus
CCTTTGATCTTGTGTTTTCATTTTCCTTTGGGTCTTGTGTCTTGAACTTTTGATTATCTGGGACACAGCTCTGTCTGTTATCTGATGCCAGTTAGACTTTTTGATTCACTTAACTTGTAAGGGAAAATTGCACTTTCTTTACTATCCACTGTGTTTAATGATGTAATTTGTGTGGGATGGACAAAAACTTCATTTTGGTTCTCTCTCTCTCTCTCTCTCTCTCTCTCTCTCTCTCTCTCTCTCTCTCTCTCTCTGTGTGTGTGTGTTTTCCAGAATCCTTTCTGTGTCATCCTTACCTAATTGAAGAGAAACTCAACTTAACCTTGGTTAGTTTGTAGCCTAAGTCAACACATTCTGCCACTTAGTAGGCTTGTACTGAACCTGAGGCTTGAAATACAGTGGTCCAAAAGCTTCCAGTGGATTCCCACTGTTTGTCTTGCTAAACTCCTTGGTCAAAACAGAAAACTTAGAGCAAAGTTGGGTGTTCTAGCTTTGGCCCTAGTGTCTATCAACTGGACTACTTTTGACTGCCCTACTGTCAGTAAATTTGAGCTTCACCCTTCACTTGGGCACACAGACTTTCATCTCTAAGATAGCATTTACCACCTTCTTTCCTTGGCGCACCTGGGAACCATCAAGCCACAGCATTCTGGTTGCAGATATAGACTATTTTTCAATTATTGGATATCTTCACTCAGTGTAAGAACAATATTCTCCTGGCTTTCCAGTCCAACAGGGATTGAAAAGGTCTATGATCAACTCTCTGGAATTCCCACTGGCTAGCTGTTTGGCTTTCGATGAATCTTTTTGCCTCTCTATGTCTCGTATTTAAGTTAGTTAAATAGATATGACATGTCAATAAATTATAGTAAGCAGAATGTTTTTGTGCTACTTGAAAGAAAGAAGGCATCCCAATAGTGAGAATTCCCATAGGCTCAGATGTCTGGCTAGCCTGGAAAGAGGTCATTGTATCCTGTTGCAAAAAGTTGTCTACTACAATCCAATCCAGCTCCATTTCCTCCCCTCTTTGAACATATAAAGAGATAAGTTTTAGTGATTTTGTAAAGATTCTGTTAACACTAAAGGGAGTACACACGACCCAGTAGAACTTAGATTCTGTCTGTAGAACACTAATTAGAAAGGTTCCTGTCGAGGGAGCTGTTGCTTTACAGATATTGTCTGTCAGCAAGAGCTTTTGTCTTAAGGGTTTGTAAATATTTATATTTTCAAACTACTATGAAATGAACAACAACTATTCCACATGAATGGGTTACGTTAAATGTACCCAGAGCCTGTAATTCAAGCTGTCAAACATGAGGAAATACCAGACTTAAGGCTCCCATTCCAATCCTCTCAGAATAAATAAGGACTTCGGGCAGAGCTCTTTAACAGAATGGCTCACAGACATATGGAAGACGTTACTAGGGAAGATGACTGAGGAAAAAAAAAGGAAAAACACATTAAATGAATTCAAGAAATACCTAGTCTTTCCTCCAGGGAGGGAAGGAACTGGGGCTTGAGGGAGAAGATTGTTGGCCTAGGAATAGGGAAATGGATTAACATTAGACCAAGAATGAGAGGAGGCACGTGGAGGCCTTTCCTGTTCCTAAGATATTTGTCTGGTTTTCATTTATTGTTTTGAGGGTCTGGTGACATGAAACCAATATAAGAGTTAGAATATGTGTTTTGACAGGCAAGGTAAGAGCACGGATTTTATTTATTGTGGAGATTCTGCATGAGGACCAAGTGCGAGTTTCCTGACACTCCACACAGTCAGAAGCTGTGTTCATATAGTTGGAAAAAAAACAATCTAATGCAAATTGAGAACAAGTAGCAGATAAAGTAGATCTCATTTAGTTCTCTATGTATGTGCTAGATTCTTAGGTTGTATCAGTCAAAGGCAAAGATGCTTTAGAGCAATCTGACTTACTAGGAAGAAGGTTAAGTTTTAAACCTTACTCCAAGGCTTACAAGCTTTCCAGAGGGAAGGAAAGCTCTTCCCCTTCCTAAAACTCACCTTAGGATATGAATTTTCTTCTTCTTTTTAATGAATAAATATTAATTATTTGGCTAAGGTGAGGGACTAAATTGCATTGCTAATTCATTGATCTTTCACACTGTCTTCCAGATGTGGGAGAGCTCAGGGATGCTATTGAGTTCATTAATATCTGGTGTCTTGATCTTAGATACATTTTCAAACTCAGGTATGGGCAGATGACTTCCACCGAATTAGATGTAAGCACAGAGGACATACCTAAATGGAAGCTTCCAGGGCCAGTGAGTGGTTCATTGTTTCTGCTTTTACTGTCTCTTCTGCCTAATGTCCCAACAGTGGCCAGATAGATCATAACTCCCTGTCTGCATCCTGGAGAGAGAATGACCTGGAATCATGGCACACAACATGAATGAGAAGTGTACTTACTCTCTAATGCTGTTGAGATGTAGTGAGAAAGGGAGGAGTCTCTTTTTACTGCAGTTATAGCTTTCCCTATTGACACACACTCATAGGACCAGAGAAAATTCTGTTCTGCACTGTGCAGATTTTTGCTTTAGAATGTGTTATGTAATGATGTATGTTATATCACACTAGTTATTTGCACAGAGGGGGGAAAGTGAGTAATTAGTGTTTGGGGTCCTGCCTTTCTTAATTTTTGCATATGAATGTGTCTATGGTGTGCACATGTGTGTATACAAATTCACATATATGTGGTAATGTGTGTGTGTGTGTGTAAGTGCCTGTGCAAATGTTTGTACTTTGTGGAGGCCTGAGAGTAACCTCAGGAGCCTTCCTCAACTGTTCTCCACTTCATATACCGAGGCAGAATCTAACTTCACTGAAGAAAAGTTTTCTAAGGGTAATGAATTAAAACTGATAAATACTGCTTTGGTTCTAGGACTTGTTTTAGAGAGTACCAGTAGTCATGTGATCTTGTCTTTTACAAGCATGTTTACATTGTTCAAGATGCATCATGGAAGTGCCCACTTGTGGCCCTTCTAGTACGAGTATGGGAATTTACTGGAAGATAACATTCATGCTTCGTGGGAGGTGTCCACAGGCATGTGAAGAATCAAGGATTTGGCCACATTTGTGCACTGTTTTGAGAAAGAAAGCTGATGGACAGTGTGCTGCTAGAGAAATGTCTGGAGGAATCCAACAAACTTGAGTTCAAATTCCAGCCCCACCATTTTCTTGCTTTCTTGTTTGGAATAACCAACTCAAACCCATGGAGTCTCGGTTTTTTTTTCACTCATAAAACTAGGCATAATAGTATGGATTGATAGAAAGTGTATCATGATCCTAGGACTTAATCAACGTAATGTGACCGGAACAAAGTGGGTATGCCAAAAGTTTGATTTGCTGTCCCTTTTCTTCCCACATACCCCTTACGTGGTATGGAATGTGACTACTTCTGCAGGACACTCTTGCATGATATGTTTTTTTTACTGGTCAGTTCACCCTTTAATTTGAGGAGTCCAAAAACAATCTTTCATGGTAAATCAAAGGGTTGGTTTTTTTTTTCTATCAAAGAAAAGAAAAAAAGCCAAATGTTCTGTTTTACTTCCCACTTTAAGTGGCACCAGTGAGAAGGGCATTATGCCCAGAGAACAAATAACTTGGATGAGTATATGTGCAGGGCATGAGCTGGCAGTCGTCCCCATTCTCACATACCATGTACTCTGTTGTTGGAGGAGGATGTTGGGGGAACGATGTGCTTTGTGGTCCAGACAAAAGAAGTCTGACCAACAGATCAAAGTCAGCATGAGGTATTTCTCAATTCAGTTCACTGGAGCTAATAGTTTCACATTGACTCTTCAGAGGTAGTGAGTGTTTGTCACCAGACACATTCAAGATGAGGTCAGGCAAACACTAGCAAATTAATGAGAAGCTGGTGGATGCTTGGCCAGATGCTTCTCAAAGGAGCAAACTGATGATGGCCTATGAATACAGACACAGCTTGAGGTAAGAAGAGATTCAAAAGAGAGTGTATGTCTCCGGATACACACACACATACTGAACTTTAAATTCTTTCTGGGTTAGATGTCATGACTCAGCTTTCCTCAAATGTTAGTCACCTCATTCCTTTGTTAGATATTATGAATTGTCAATTCTGTATACTCTTTACTCCAATCAATCTCTTTACATAAAATTATCTAAGGTTTTTGCTTTTAAATGATATGGCCATGCATACTTGAGATTTAACAGTCACATCTTCAATGGAAACTGTGAAATTAAAGGAAATAAAGTCAAAGTAAAAATAATTTCAAAACATATTGAATAGAAAAGTGGAAGCCATACAATGAAAGGAAATTGAATCTTGTAAAACTGGCTTCTAGGGTCAATTTAGACAAGGACTAGATGCCTGACTTCTGTGATTCTTTTCCCTTCTCCAAGTTTCACTAGCATTATCTGCATTATGAGACTGAATTTGGAAGTTTCTATTCTCTTCCTGTATCAAAAGCTATCCTCATGTTAAACATATGCAAAATATGTACTAAATATATCCTATGTGGGCTATTAAGACTTTCATCTCTGTGACAAATACCTGAAAACAGAGAGGGAGGGAGGCCATGTTTTCTGTCCACAGTCACCTGGCTTTATTGAACTGGGTAACTGTAATGGGGCAGAACCTCATGGTGGGTGTGGCAGTGGAAAGCTTTTTGCCTAATTACAGCCAGGAAGCAAGAGAAACAGAAACGGCTAGGGTAAGATAACCCTTTACACGCACACGCACACACACAGACTTCACCTGTTAGTAGCCTGGAGCTGGTTAGGACCCTTACATACCACTCACTGTTATATAGTACTGCCAGATAGATACGAAGCCACAGGATAATATTGTGTGTGTGTTTTTTTTCCCTTTGGGGGGTGGTGAGGATGCTAATACTTCAAACAGCAACATGCATTGTATATAATCTGAAAACATATGAAGAGAAACTGACAAGACAAAATGGAATAATTCATTAATTCATGAGTCTAAGGTTGGTAAGTATATGGCAGTGATAGATGGTATAAAGACTCTTGCATACCAGTTTCTGTGGGAGTCAAACAAGTGAAAGCATGATTTGAGGAAATTTATTGGATGGGGTAGCATTAAGATTTTACATACCAAAATAAATCGGGAAATCAAGTTGAAGTCCCTGAATGACTCTTATATGCTGTGGGAATGTTCTGTATGGCAAATGTGTTGTTAATAAAATACTGATTGGCCTGTGGCTAGGCAGGAGGTATGGGCGGGACTAACAGAGAGAATAAAAAGAACAGGAAGGCAGAAGGAGTCACTGACTGCCTGCCAGCCGCCACCAGGACAAGCAGCATGTGAAGATGCTGGTAAGCCACAAGCCATGTGGCAAGGTATAGATTTATAGAAATGGATTGATATAAGATATAAGGACAGTTATCAAGAAGCCTGCCACGGCCATACAGTTTGTAAGCAATGTAAGTCTCTGTGTTTACTTGGTTGGGTCTGAGCGGCTGTGGGACTGGCAGGTGAGAGAGATTTGTCCTGACTGTGGGCCAGGCAGGAAAACTCAAGCTACACTTATATATACTTTAAGTAGATTTATTTAAAAATATATGCTAAATATATGAGATAAATGATAGCCAAATCATATTTTGTGGAAATAATTTTTGAGCATCCACTTTTTGCCATAATTATATGCTGTTTCTCATTTAGTTCTTTTGATAAACTGAAGGTAGATGGTATCATTTTCATTTAACCTTTATGGGTCAGGAAATGGGATACTTAAATCATTAAAATTACAATTCAGCTCTCAAGACAATGGGTAACTTGAAGATGGTATTAAGGAGGACTCTGAAGCCATGTTTGGTGACTGAGGGGAGAGGCAAGACAAGAAAGAATAAACAAGATTGAGTATAATCAAGGTACATTACTGGCCCATGTGGGAAATACTATACTAAAACACTTTGTGCAACTGATATGTGCTAACAGAAAAGTAGTAATTGATAAAAATGAATTATAGAAACAAAAAGAATATGTTTAATTATTCTTACAGAAAATTATCATTTGGTAACCTTTATATACCAGTACTTTCAAAAATAGGAATCTGCTGCTAAACAAAATCAGGTTCAGGTCTCTGCCCTTCCCCTAATGATAGTCTAGAGGAAAATATGAGGAACAACAAACAAGAAAGATAAATGAAGCATCCAGGTGTGGTGGCATGTGACTGTAATCCCAGCTTCAAGAGGGTGAGGTGGGAAGATCACAGGTTTGAAGCCAATCTGGGTGATATTTTCAGATTTGGGGATTGTTTCAGAAAACATCAAGGAAGCCAATCACCCTGCTTCACAGGATTTGCAAAGAAATGTGGGGAAAGACAAGGAGTGTAGATCAGGTACTAAGAGGGCAGAGATGATGCAAGTTTAATATAGTAAACAATGGTGGCCTTGAGGAAGAAGCAGCAGTTTTGTTGCCACAAATATTTCAAAGTTAACATTGGCATAGAATGTAGACATGGAAGCATTGGAGAAAGGAGACACCACACCATAATTTTTAAATTATGGGCCTTTGTGGCTCTAATGCTTTAATAAGAGAAGTCTTTCAAAGAAACCTAACATTTGTGACTACAGATCTTATCAGAACCATCTTAATCTGAAGAGATTTACATTTCAAATTACAAGAAATTTAAAAGTTTATTATTCTTCTCTGGTTCTTACTCTTCCCAGTTATCTACTGACTCTTTCTGCCATTGTTCAACAGGTGAACTAGAATAAAGAATCCTGGGCATGTATGTAGTCTGACATGGATGTGTGATTGGGCACAAGGTTCTTTTCACACACTTGAAATTCCTTTACAATAAATAAGAAATGGTGAATGGTTTGCTGTGAATAGTCTAATTCATCAGGCAAATGGGTCTAAAGCTACAAGCCTCTCCTCCTCTCTGCTAATTGCATTGTCTCGAAAAGTCCTTGCTCAAGTATAGAGAGTTTGATTTGTTTAGGTTATTGGATTACCAGAAATTTATTTCTTTTCTATAGCCAGAAGGTTCCTCTAGTCCTGCCTGGCCTGCAGTTCCTCAGCTGCTTATAAAATAATCATTCAGAGGCTTAATATTAATTACCAATTGCATGGCCTATGGCAGGCTTCGTGCTAGCTAGCTCTTATAACTTGACCCATTTCTATTAATCTATAAGTTGTCACATGGCCCTGGCTTACTGGTGTTTTCACATCTTGCTTCTCCTGGCAGTACTGGTATCTCTCTCTCTTCTCTTTTCTTTTTCCTGTCCCTCTCCTCAATTTCCTGCCTAGCTATAACCTGACTTGCCATAGGCCAAATTACTTCATTTATCAACCAATCAGAGCAACAAATATTCACAGCATACAGAAAGACATCCCACAGCACTTCCCCTTTCCTGTGTAATCAAAAGGAAGGTTTTAACTTTAACCTAGTAAAATTACATATAACAAAACAGTTATCAAGCAAGAATTATAGTTACAATATCTTGTCTATTTGTATTTGGCAAAATTAAAGAAAATAGTCTATCTATCCCATATTTGTGGGTCTAAAGTTTCATATCTAAATTATCTTTTATCATGACTAAGGAAAACTATAATTATAATGATCTAGTCTTCAACTACATGAAAGACCCCAGAAGGATATAATATTATATAAGTAATCAGGAAATACATTGTAAAGCAACTTCTAAAATTCTAGAAATGACAGACAGCTGCCTGCCTGGACAATTACCCAAAGTTCCTCTGTAATGTTGGGGCATCCATCTTCAGTCAATAGGTCTAGAGTTTTTCAGTTGCTTCTCCCTGTGTCCTGTAGAATATTTGACAGTCTCCTCTGTGAATCAGGAACCTGAAGAACCATTTCACCCCATTTTGGCAAATTCAGTGGTCATTTTCTTATGGGTCTTGCATGTCCAATTTATACAACATATTACCAGCAGTCCAGGCTGCTCTTGTCTAAATGTATTTGAAGATTAACTATCTATCTGAATATATCTTTGTATACCTAAAAAACTTAACTAGCATGACTATAAGTTTGATTATCATGGATGAATAATTATTAATCTGTATTTCTTAATTATACATTACAATTTCAAATGAGCTGCACAAACATACCTTAAACAAGAGTAGAAATATACATACAGTATTGTAGCTAGTTTCCTGGTTCTATTCAGCTCCTGTGGCCCTGCAACCGACTGCTTGAACCCAAGTAAACACACAGACTTATATTACTTATAAACTGTATGGCCGTGGCAGGTTTCTTGCTATTTGTTCTTATATCTTAAATTAACCCATTTCTATTAATCTACAAGTTGCCATGTGCCAAGTTCCTGGTACTTCTACATCTCGCTTCCTCTGTGTATGGCTGGCGACTCCTCATTCAGCCTTCCTGTTCCCAGAATTCTCTTCTCTGCTTGTCCTGCCTATACTTCCTGCCTGCCTACTAGCCAATCAGCATTTTGTTTACCAACCAATCAGAGCAACTCATTCACAGCATACAGAACATATCCACAGCACAGTATAATAAAATTAACTTAAAATTTGTATCAATAAACTAAAATCCATAGCAATGTAAAACATTTTAAACAAGTTGTTGCTCGTTAAATGTAGATTCAATAATCTACCCTTTCATCCTATCATATCTATAATATCCCCTTTTCTTCTGTAGAAAGAGATTGTGTTTATAATCAAACCCCTTTAAATAAAAATAAGCATTCATAAACAATATTTTGGGAGTTTGGGCGTAGCTTTTCATACTATGTCTTGCTGGTTGGGGGCACTAGTAATCTTATGGGGATCCTGAGAAAATTAAGAATTATAGTTAAATCTTGGCTTTAGTAGTCTGTGAGGATGGATCATTTCAGCTAGTTGCTTTGAAGTTGATTTTGGATGTTGGATCATCTGGGCCTCTCAGGGGTCTTCCTTGATGGAACCATATTAACCTGGAAGGAATCCGCAGCTTCTCATCTTCTGTGGAAAGAAAAGCAGAACCTCTTTTCCAAAGCAACATATCCTTTGACATAAATTTTGAAGTCAAGATATATATATATATATTTAACTCAGCAACCTTTACAATCAAATGTCTCTCTCCAGTTAAAAATCCAAAAAACAGTATAATCCAGACTCTGTGTATGATTTCCATCTTTTTTTTCCTCCAATTTTTTTGAATTTATTTTATTTTATTTCCATCTTAATGTGGCTTATTTTTCATATTATTTTACTATCTCTTTAAAGACTTAATTTTTTTAATTAAGAAACTTTTTATTCATTATTTTTTAAAATTATCCATTTCTTTATATAACTCTCCATCCTGCTTTTTCTCTCTCTTCTAAGTCGATGTACATTTTTACATATAAAGTAAACCATTTAGAGGTTTATTCCATCTGAATCTGTCTTTTGTGTATCTATAATCCTTTTTTGACCAGGAAATATGTTAAATTGTTAAACTGCATGGCTAGGACAGAAAGCAGCAGCCTTGGCTGCTGCTTCTGTCCACCTCAGCTTTTCAATATGGCGGGGAGTACCTAGGAAAGTCATGCTTAGCCCACCAACTCTGGAGTCCATGCTGCCATCAGCGAGTATGCAGCTGGTCCATAAACCATTTTTATTTATATGAATAAAAGCTAAATCCACCATGCACTGCACTGCACAACTTGGAGACACCTCTGTGTATGGCAGCAGGAATTTGCCATGCTGCACTCAAGCCCATACTCTGTGAATCTGCCATACTGTAGCTCAAGTTCGCATGCCACGGTGTCTCTGTACCTTGGCATCTCTATATCTTGGCCCGCATGAGACATGAAGTAGAAAACTGTTCTTAGCTCAATTTTAGAATTTCTTTTTAAGTTCTTTTAAGTTTTAAGTGGAAAGTCAAGGCAACATGGAGTGCTGTGGGATGTCTTTCTCATTGCTGTGAATATGTGTTGTTCTGATTGGTTGATAAATAAAGCTGCGGGACCAGAGGAACCTTCCAGCTACAAATTTCTCTTTCTTTTCCTTTTCTTTTCCCTTTTCCCTTCTTTTAGCTTCTGTTTACTTTTATTTTCTTTTCCCTCCCCTCCCCTCCTTTCTTCTCATCTCCTCTTCTTTCCTTTTCTTTTCTCGTCCCTTTTTTTGTTGGCTCAAAGTCCTTAGCAATAGAAATCAGAATTTAGCATCTTTCCCTATAGACATACATGTATGTTGTCACTGAAATTAAGTTATTACAATTTTTGTAGGTTAAAAGAGAAATAGGAAATTTATAACCAATTGAACTAACTATATAATATGCAATAATTTTTAAAAATGAAGGATGAATGAACATGATTTGTAGATTGGTGTTAATCTGCTCCCCAATACTCAAGTATTTGAAAAGCCATTTTTTGTAATACATTTTTTAAATCAAGAGCGCTACATATAAGCTGATAGAAACAGGACTCAGTGAACAGCACAACGAGCAATGTTGGTGAAATTTTGTGTTATCTCCATTCTTTTTTATACTAACTCTCTGAGATAATAATTGTATCCTTTTGGCATCAGAAAAAAGCATATTTTTATGCTTTCTTCTTAAGGAATCCAATGCTTACCTGAAATTTTTGCCTGAAGCTCTTAGACCAACTGCAACTGGGAGTCAATAAATCATTCTCCAAATCATCCTCGTGACTTCATTTTCCCATTATATCACAATTTTTATTGTTTTCAATCAAACTGTGTAAGAAAAATTAATACTACATATTTTAATATCTTAATGCATTATACAAAGTTTGTAAGACTTTTTCATATTGTTTTTTAGAGGAGGAAAGTTTTCAAATATAAAAGATTATCTGATGTAAGAGCTGAGTACCAGAGTATCAAACCTCATCTCAGTATAGCATCTTAAGATTGTGAGTTAGAATGACACACTGTCACTTTCTGTAGCTTTATTTTCTATTGACTCAGAGTTGTAGCCAGTCGAGACACAAACAAATCTGGATAATTTACAAAGGTTTATGGATAATATGCAAAGAGAGTTTCCTAGAATGAAATAAATACATCTATATACAGGCCCACGACTAATAGACATTTTGATTTTTGAAGTGCTTAGACAAGTTGCGATCATCTCCAGACAGAAGAGGTCATGTTTGTCTCCCTGATTTCAATTATACCTTTTCCTTTCTGTGATGTCTTATTTAGAATTTCTATTGTTGTGATAAAATGTCATGACCAAAGGCAACTTGGGGAGGAAAGGATTTACTTTAGTTTACAACTTGCAGGTCAATGATGTAAGTCAGGGCAGAAACTCAAGGCACAATCCTGGAAGCAGAAATTGAAGCAAAGCCATGTAAGAGTGCTGCTTACTGATTTCCTCCCCATGGCTTGTCAGCCTGCTTTCTTATACTATCTAAGACTATCTACCCAGGGGTGGAGTCATCTGGTGAGCCAGATCCTTCCACATTAATAATCAATTATGAAAATTTCCATTGAACTTATCCACAGGTCAATCCTATAGAAACATTTTCTCAACTAAGATTTCTTCTTACCATGTATGTCTAGGTTTGTTTCCTGCCCAAACCAATCAGCACAATTGACCCATTGTCAACCTGACATACATCACCTATTCAATTACAATCTTTTCTTTCTTAATTATCCCCAAGATGTCATATCAACATCAATACCTCATTATAAAACACACTTTGAATTTTAAAAGTCCTGTAGCCTTTAAAAATTTTAGTCTCTCTAAAACACCTAAAGTCTCTTACAAAGAGCTTAACTCTCTCTAAAATACCCATAGTCTCTCTGAAATATGCAAGGTCTCTCTAAAACATTGAAAGTCTCAACTGTGGGGTTCTGTAAAATGAGAAATAAGTGAAACACTTTCTTATTTCAAGAGGGAAAGAGCCAGGGCACAGTTATATTCAAAGCAATGTAATAACAGAGTTCTACAGTATGAAGAGTTCAGTGTTGGACACCTGGGACTCACTCATGATGGAATCATGATTGAACATCATACGGCTCACAAAGAGCTTGTAGGACTCCAATTCTCTGGCTCTTCCATTAACAACACAAGTAGTTTGTCTCATAGGCTCTGACTGACTCCACTTCACACTTGCTGCTGTCCTTGGCAATTATCCCATGATATTGACACCTTCAATACACTGGGGTTTCTACTGCATCTGAGGTTGCATGTTGTCCAATGACCTCTTCTAGCCTCTCTTGGGTGATTCTGCCCCTACCATATGGTTTCAGATTCAGCTGTTCTTTGTGACCCTTTCATACCTTCAAATCAACTAACACTTATGGGATTTTCACTACCAGCGTGAGGTACAGGTTTGGCTCTCTCTGGACCACAGCTTCTTCATGCTGACCCTGAGGACATACTTCACAGAAGGTTTTGACTCAATGATACTTGTCTCTTTTTTAATCACAATGGTTCTTCAGCCCCAACTGACCATAATCACTGTCTTAATTCAAAATATTATGCAGTACAGTGTTTATTTCCCTCTGAAACTTCACAAGCCAGGCCTCTATCATCTGTACTTTTCTCAACATTCTTATTTTCCAAACTCCTACAGAACAGTCCACTGAGTTCTGAGTACTCCATGACTTTTCTAGCCCAAAGTTCCAAAGTTCTTACACAACCATTTCCAAAATACGGTCTCTGTCATAGCAATATCTCAGGATCTGGTACTCATTTCTGTCTTGGTTATGATTTCTATTGCTGTAATGAAGCACCACAGCCAAAGTCAACTTGGAGAGGGGAAGGTTTCTTTTGCTTACAGGTTACAGTCATTATTAGGGGAAGCCAAAGCAGGAACTTAGACAGGAAGCTGCAGGTATGAACTGATGTAGAGGAACACTGATTACTGGCTTGCTCCTCCTGGATTCATTGGTTTTCTTTTTCATACACCTCAGGAATATCCACCATAGGAGTGGGACCACCCACAGTAAGTTAGACCCTCCCACTTCCACCATCAGTCAAGAAAATGCCCCACAAACTTGTCCATAGGTCAACCCTATGGAGGCATTTTCTCAGTTATGGTTCCCTGTTCCCAGATATGACTAGGTTTGTTTCAAGTGGACAAAGAACAGTCAGCACGTGTCCTTTTTTGAAGACTAAATTGGTGTTTTCCTCTCTGTTAGACTGGCCATTGAGAATCCAACCCCCACCAACCTCTTTCCAACTGAAAACACTAGAAATAAGAAGCTAACCGAATCCCTAAAAATCATCCTTTCCCACTATAAACCATCCAATGAGACAGTAAGGACCACAAAAGGACAAGGACTTTGGTTTCCCAATGCCACAAGGCAGTTCAGTGCAGTGTTAGGACTAGACACAGATCCCGACAATACAGTCTGTGGCCTACATTGCCTCCATAGTGATTAATTCTGACACCAGACCTCACAGAGAGGATGTTTTGTTGTTCTGTTCTATTATGTTAGTCCAGGGCACAGAAAGTTTACTCTGTAATGAAAAAGGATCACTCTTCCTAAAGAATAAGTGAAATGAAAAAGGCAGAATAATCACAGTCCATCTGTAGACGTTGGTATGTAGGGACACTGAGTGCATAATAAAATAATCTTCACGGAAATTAGGTATTGTCCAAGTATAGCAGTTGCTATAACTTCCTCCAAAATATTAATATCACTTCAAAAACATTCAAGGTCTTATTTGGCCTGTATTATAATATTTGGAGAAAAATGAGAAGTCTTTTTTTTAATTTATTTTATTTTATAACATAATTCAACTTTACATATCAGCCATAGATTCCCCCGTTCTCCCTCCTCCCACCCCCCCCCCCCCCCCCCCCCCCCCCATCTCCATCTCCTCCAAGGCAAAGACTCCCCCGAGGATTGAGATCGACCTGATGGACTCAGCCCATGCAGGTCCAGCCCCCTCCTCCCAGGCTGAGCCTAGGGTCTCTACCAAGCCCCGGGTTTCAAACAGCCAACTCATGCACTGAGCACAGGACCCTGTCCAACTGCCTGGATGTCTCCTAAATAGATCAAGCCAATCAACTGTCTCACCCATTCCAAGGGCCTGATCCAGTTGGGGGCCCCTCAGCCATTGGTTCACAGTTCATGTGCTTCCGAGAGACACGGGGATCGCCCAATGATGGAGAAATGGATGAAATCTACATGAACAGTCTGGATGTGAGTGGGGGTGGTGAGGGGCAGGGGGCGAGGGAATGAGAACTTGGGGGAGCGGGAGGTCCCAACTGGATCAAGAACAGAGAGGGAACACAAGGAATGGTCGTGAGAGATGAAGACCACATGAGAATAAGAAGAAGCAAAGTGCTGGAGAGGCCCACAGAAATCCATGGAGATGCCCCCACAATAGACTGCTGGCAATGGTCGAGCAATAGCCCGACCAGACCTACCCTGGTGATAGGATGGCCAAACACCCTAATTGTCGTGCTAGAAACCTCATCCAGTGACTGAGGGAACTAGATGCAGATATCCACGGTCAGGCCCTGGGTGGAGCTCCAGGAGTCCAATTGGCGAGGAGGAGGAGGGTTTATGTGAGCAGGAGTTGTTGGGACCAGAGATGGATGGAAAAATGAGAAGTCTTAACAATAGTGAATATTGATATGAATAGATGTTTAAGGTCCAAATAATAGAGGCAGAAACCTCTCTAGAATTATGTATTTTGTTTATACAGACTATTCCACACTCTGTTTTTTTTTAATTGACAAGAAGAAAATTCACAGGATAAATAGATGTAAAGTTATATCATGTCATAACAGACTTGTATAAAAAGCAAAGAAGAAAAACCAGGTGTGGAAATAATGAGTTACCTTACTGGAGGAACTTGGTTCCTCTTTGAGTTTCTGGTCTCTTTACTAAAAGAATTTAGAAGCACACTCAAAAGATTGCCTGATGACCATTTTATTAGAATTTAAGAGAAAAAAAACAGGGCTGGCAAGCTGTAAGTCTAGACAGCTTCCAGAAGAATGGAGTAGAGGAGAAGGGAAAGACATGACTTTAGCAATGGGGGTTGTCAAGCCAATGCATGGTGAAAGAATATGTATTTCAGAGAAATAGAAAGCTCAGAGCATCAGAAAAAACATTCCCCAGCTATGGCCAGTATTCAAAAGAAAGAAGAAGAAGAAGAAGAAGAAGAAGAAGAAGAAGAAGAAGAAGAAGAAGAAGAAGAAGAAGAAGGAAAAAATTATACTTCTCCAAGTAACTCAGAAATGCAAGCAAACTCCATAATAATACATGATGGAAGCATTGTACCCATTGCCACTAAGGGAAAGGCTACTGGGAAGGACAAGGAGCATAGCTAATTAAGAGAATAATTATTCCTCCCTTCTATTGAGCATGTCTTTAGAAGACTCACATTTCCTGGGTCGGTGAACTTGGCAAGATAATTAACCGTTCTAGCAACATTAATTCTTAAAAGGTGAAAATTATTATGTAATGTTTGGGATGTCGGATTTAGAACTTATGTAACATTCTTTTTACCAGGTGGAAGTAGCTTTCTTTTAATGGACCTCAACAAAACCCAGATACCTCCTCCATTTTATATAGTAATAAAAATTCTAAAGAGAGGCAAAGCTGATATTTACCTTCTCACTTTATCAGGGAAAGCAAGAGGTAGTGCCAAACTTGACCAAGAGTGAGTAGCTCACCATTAATGACTTCCAAGGGTATTAATATCTATAATAGTGCTTACTCCTACTTGCCATGGGAAAGATTCATGTAATTTGCCTAATATATTACTAATTATAACTCCATGGAATAGCCATTATTTCTCATTACTCAAAAACAATGAAGCTGAGATGTGCCAACAAAAAGCTGGGAATCCATAGTCATTCCTGCACACATAGGAGACTGGGATTTAGAGCTCTAGTACTTTTTAAACAGTAGGTTTTTCTTCAGTTTCTTACATTATTTCCACTAAAAAAAATCAGGAATGTTTATGTTGAGAGATTGAAACAGTCTAGACATGGTAGAGGGAAATGTTTTCTTCTCTTCAAACTAAAGACCATTTAATTGGGAAGATTTCTATCCCATTCTTTGTATTTCCGAATGCTGAGCAAGAAATACAGATGTATGTAATTCTTCTAAAGGAGGCTTCCTAAAGGTAAGAAATGCGTAATAGCAGATCAGTCTTCTCCAGAAACCATATGCTTTACATAAGTTTGGACAAGAAGCTAAAAAAAAAAGACCACAAGGAAACAGGGAAGACAGAAGTCTTATATGGGACTTTGGACTGAGAAATCTCTAAGAAGACATCAAATTCTACATTTCTATGATTGATCATGAAATCTGTAGCACCGAATTTCATATAAGAGGTCCATTCAACTCCTGTAATTTTAGGTTACAATGTTTTGTCCAAATGCACATTTTTGCAAGGGGAAAAAAAGTCCTCGGCAGTGCTACATTATGACTTCTGGCTGAAATTGCATGCCTAAAACGTGTGACTGAAATATGGCTTCATGGAGGAGCTCCAAGTTTTCTTTTTTTTTTTTTTAGAATTATGTGCTTTTTGAGAGGGGTCAACTGCAGATCTGTACATCTCCACAGTGTCTTCAAACATTGTGAATTGCTGAGGTCTGCTAAAGCAATTTGAAACCTTCTAGAATGGGAGGTCCTTTTGGCTTCCTCTCCTCAAACTGTTATCTAGTAGAATAGGAACAAGAAACAATACATACTTACTCAAAGACACCAGATTGGAAGTGTACTAGCATTAACAGCAGATAGGCCCAGGAGATCTGTCAAGTAGGTGAGATTCTTCTTTCATGCTCTGTAGGCTCTGTAAAACCCAATACTATTGGAGGTGAAAAGACCTCAAAATACATGTTACTTTTATTTTTATTCCAGCTATGGTTATTAAACTGAAGTTCAGAAAGGGAAAGGAAGTTGTTTAAGAAAACACAGTGACTTCATTCCAAGGTACTAAGTTCTAAGTTCCTTGATTCATTTGGTGCTCAAGGGTTTACAGAATTTCAGAACTCATTACATCACTGGGACTCCTGTAATTAGTAACATGTTTTCATCTTAAAGGTACTTTCATTGGTCAAGAAAATTTGGGAACCAGTGAACATGGCATTTGTTTCCTGGAGATTCATGGCACTTATTGTCAACACTATGAGATGTATCACCAAAAACAGAGTTCGTTTAAAATTTCATTGTTTTCCAAACTCATTCTGTCCTACTGACATGCTGAGAACACATGATATTTTCAAAATATGATTTGGAAGCATGAAGTTGTCCATTCCAACTCAATGCCTGGTTTCTCTACCAGTTGAGTCATCATTTAAATGTCAAGTTTGATGTTCACAATAACAGGATACTTACTTGACTATGTTTTCCCCTTCCAAGTTTAAGCTATTTAAGCACAGTATTGGGGTATATCCACAATTTTGTCTTCCATTTAAGAAAGCAAGTTTACAAAACCACTCCAGATTGCTTCAATAGGTAAGCTTGGCACACCTCAATAATCCTGTCAGAATGCCATCTTATATACCTCAGCTCCAGTGAACGTGCCACAACCCCAGTCCTACTCAGTAATGACATATTCTCTGTATAGATTATGGCTCTGCAAAGGTGGAAAATGCTTATTATCTCACTTCCCTTCTCTCATATGACTAAGCTTATTAGTCATATGCAGACTGTATCTATCATGATCTCAAGTCTTGTCTATATCCTGGCAGCTAATTCTAGTTACAGCCTCAACCTTTTGTATAATTCAGAGACTAATCTACATAGTTTATGTGTGAAATTAGTAGCAAAAGAATGTATGGCTTTATGTATCTCAAACTTGCTGCTTTCCTATGAAAGGTATGTGCTTCTTATATATTTTGTAAAATGAACTCCATAAAACTGGGGTGAGAAAGAAGAAACAGAATGTGTTGTGGTTTATTATAACATGGTTCTCAGTAGAGTTTACCAAGCATGACCCACTTATCCCCATTGCTTTAATTTTTTCAACCTTCCTAATTTATAGATATCTACTCCAAAACAGCACTATTTGTTCTTAACTTATGAATTCTAATTCAAATGAGAGAGAACAGAAAGAACAACCAGCAGAAGCAATTGAGTCCTTCTGTTTCTGACTACTTCCAAAGAACCAAGTTCCAGCTCCTCCACATCTTATGGAATTGCATTTGGATTTCTTTTTTCTGTGAATAATTCACAGGTGTTCTGGGACCATTCCTCAATAAACCACTTTTACATAAAAATCCATTTAAAGTCCTTTTGCAAAATACAACACATAGGATATGAAGAATTACCATGAAGATCTGTGGTGAGAGAGGGAAGAAGGGGTGAAGTTGCTGATTTTACCTTCTTTAAATGAAATTTTAAGAACATAGGTGTTCTGTAATCTCTGTTATATAGGTTTTGTAAGTAAATTTGTTGCAACTCTGTGGGTTTGGTCCTGGATTTCTGCACCAAAATGTGAGTTTTGCAACTCTGGGGGAGAGATATGCTGACCACTTGGGGAATCAGGCGATGGCTGGAGCTACAATGAGATAGCAGCCCTGGAGGGTGAGGTATCCTAAATACCTCAAGCTGCTTAGGGCAGCTCAACCCTGGGGGTATCCCAGATACCTCAAGCTACTTAGGACAGCTCTGACAGCTGGGTGGGTGAGGTATCCTGGATACCTCAATGTAGCTGGAAGTTTTCCTGTGTCCTGCCCAATCTGGAGCTGCTCAGACCCAAGGAAATACACCAAGGCTTATAATAATTAAAACTGCTCAGCCATTAGTTCAGGCTTACTACTGACTAGCTCTTATACTTAAACTGAGACCACTTCTGTTAATCTATATGTTGCCACATTTTCCATGGCTTTACCTGTGTGCCACCACATGCTGCTCCCTGGACGGCAGGCTGGCATCTCTTGACTCAGCCTTCCTCTTCCCAGAACTCTCCTTGTCTGCTTATCTCACCTATACTTCCTGCCTGCCTACTGGCCAATCAGCATTTTATTTATCAAACAATCAGATCAACATATATTCACAGCATACAGAATATCCCACAGCACCTCAAACTGCTTAGGATAGCTCTTCCCTGGAGGGGAAGTTATTCTGACTTCTCTGGAGAGTTAAGCCTGGAGCTGCTAGGACAGTTCAGCAGGGAAGGGTATCCTGATGTTTGGGAGTCAGGCTATACCTTATGCGGTAGGGGTTGATCTCCCCACAGGATATAGCAATCCTGTTCCTCTCCTGGAGAGTCACTACAGCTAAGCTTTGCTCAGCCCCTACTTAAGGCAGCTTCCTAGAAAAGCTCTGCATCTCCTGCCTAAGATGTTGCTTGTTTTGATTCACTCTGCAAAAGGGGAAACCCCTGCAGAAATGTAGCAATCTCCTCTATCTCTGGAGCAAAGTGTTACTTTTTCAGCTCTCCCTTGCCTTGTCCACTGAGGGACATCTCAGCAAGGTTTCTCTTTTCAGCTCTTCCTTGCTCCATTCACTATGGGATGTCTCAGCAAGGATCTTCTGTTCAGCTCCTCCTTGCTCTGTCCACTATGGGACATCTCAGCAAGGATCTTCTCTGCACCAGTTGAAAGAAGATCTTCACACCCAAAACACTTTTGAGAAAGATTGAGATTTATTTGGGAAGGAGGGGTCCAGGAGAGTAGCTGCCTCTACCAGGGTGGAGAGAATAGCTCACAACTGACCAAGCAGGGTGGTTTATATAGGATGTCTTGGAGGTGGAGTCAACCAGGGATTGGTTAGTTTTTTTCTGCCTAGGGCTTTGTCAGTTTAGTGGGCTAGGGGCAGAGATGGCCCTGATTTCAGAGTCCATCTATTTTTCTTTCACTGGCCTTTCTTGGCTTTTTGACACTAATTCTAAGGTCAGGGCATATTTCTTTCACTGACTCTGATTCTAAGGACCAAGAGTATTTCTTTGGTATTGGTTTTAGAGTCAGGGCATGTTTCCTTGGTTCTGGGTGTGGGGTTAAAGTGTTCATTTCTCTGGCTCAGGTCCCAAATCCAGGCTATGTTTTTTCCCTGGTCCTGGGCTCCAGGGCCAGGGTGCTGCTTTCCTGCTCTGTTATTGGTTGGTTTCACAGGTCCATTGGTCAGGGGCAGAGATGGCTCTGATCTGAGCCAAACTGTGTTTCTTTCTGCCCTGATCTGAGCCATCTTTCCCTTGTTCTGGGCTCCAGGTTCAGGGTGTGTTTCTTTATCCAGCCCCCTTTCCCTACAGGTTTAATTCATCTCCTCTCCAGATAGCAAATTATTTTGTTATTTTTGAGGATGTTGCAGTTTTGTGAACTTGTAGCTACAGATAAATTGAAATAAATTGGCATATTAAACCAGTCCTATTTGTGTCTCAAGATCTGAATACCTCACCAATAGAATGGATGACTTGAATCTGATATTTTCTCAAGGATTATGTGATTATGTCCTTTTGAGGTCTTTTTTGTGCAATTAATAAATAATTATGATACAACTACCTGATTATTGAGAAGATACAACAAAAAGTTTGCCAGGAAAAGTCTCTAATTTCATGAAGATTCTAATCTAATTAGTATGACATATAATTATGAAGAATATGAAAATATGATGTGTCCTCTCTATTAGAGAATGCTGTAATGTTCAATGCAGTAGAAAGGACTGGACATGCAGAAAGTGAGGCAAATCTTCCACTGAGAATGTCCTTGTTGCTGAGGAATGAAAAGTGAACCATACCAAAAGCTAATTAAAGAGGTTTCAAAAAGAAACACAAGGCACAAAATCAGAGACTACAGCATGCCTAATTTGAGCAATTGAACGCAATTATTGCAAAGGTGTTCTAGTTTGGAGAGTAATTATCAAAATGGCAATGAGCATCAGAACATTCTGAGTCAAGTTTCTTTACTCCTGAATAGAATGCACTGTTAGAAAGATGTGTGCACCAGCATGTCTATATCACCTCCTAAAAGTGTAGATTATTGTCCCCTCCGTAAACATACTGAATCAGAATCCCAATGGTTAGGGACCAGAGCATACCTTTCTCTCTAGCTCATTTTCAGGCATTCTGGAGGTTCAGAATCATTGTTCTATGCTTCTGAAATATTTGATTCAAACCTGGCATTTAAGGTTATATTCACAGAGACACAAACATTCAAATATCTCATCAGAAATATTTGATGCTAAGAAGCTATGTGTCTTGAGCTCTAAATTCTCTTGCAAGTCCCTAAAATTTGTGAGCAAAACATGACATCACTAGAGTCTAAAATATAGCTCTCTAGAGAGTATGATGTTTATAGGATTCAGGAATATCAATTATATGACAAAGACACTTTCCTCTCTGCAAACAGCCAACAATAGCTTTGTTTCGCCATAAATGTCACTACAAGGGTGGGTCAAACATGATTTGGTTGGTGCTGCCCCATGAAATACCTTGTATGTGTCACTTTTTTTTAAAAGGAATGGGATAATTTAGCCTCAGCCTAATCTTTTACATTAACATGTTAGAACCTAGACCCAGATAAGAAAAATTGCCCCTCCCTGCTAAGAGTAATGTTAGCACCTCTTTAAGGCAATAAAGGAAAAGATAAATGGTAATGGAAAAAAAAACAATTTTCATAGTGCTTTCAGCCATGACTGAAACCAGCATCTGAGGAAGAGGCTTTTATTGAGAGATGATAACAGACAATGTATCATAATCCCAATGACACCAGGAAGGACAAACAGTGTACATTAAAGAAATCTCTGCCCTCATGAGGGACTTGGATACAAAGCTTGGAAGACCCCTGAGATAAAGAGAAATTAAAGCAGTGATCTCAAGTATTAATGCTTTTATCAAAGGCCCAATAAAATGTTTCTACTTTTCTTGCTTCATTCGTGTGGTCAATAAAATTTAAAAATGAAAACAAGAGTTTAATGGGTTATGATAAGGCTCTCAAGAGAATGAAAGTGAAGCACCAGGGAAAAATAATGGTCTGTAGGAGGGCCAAGGGAAGCAAAATGTCATAAGGATGCTCTGAATGATGGACGTGTCTCTCATATGACACATCCCATTCATTTGAGAATCTAGTTTGGGTTTTAAATACCAAAATTTGTATTTGTCAGACACCCATGGAAAACTTATTCATATAACTTCCCCCCTTATTTTAGAGCAACTGGGTAAGTGTACTAATCTTGCCCCAACTAGATATGATATGTGATGGTATCTCGGTCTTCCCTGAGCTCTCTGCTGTTATCCTTCCAGCACAGGCTCCAATTGGTCTAATTTTCTTTTATTTCATTCAAAATCATGGGTTTTTATTTAAAAAAAATTTCTTTCCTTTTATACACCAGCCCCTATCCCCCCTCCCTCTCTTTTTCCCACTCCCTCCCACCTATCCCCATCTCACCCCCATCCCCTCCTCATAGAGGGTAAAACCTCCCTTGGGTAGTCAACACAGGTTGGCATATCAAGTTTGGGCCAGACCTAGCCCTCCCCCTTGCATCATGGCTGAGTAAGGCATTGAATCACAGGGAATGGGCTCTAAAAAGCCAGTTCATGTACCCAAATAAGTCCTGGTCCCATTGTTAGGGGACCAACAAATACATCAAGTCATACAACTTTCACCCATATTCAGAGGGCCTACTATGGCCCCATGCAGGCTCCCCAGCTGTCAGTCCAGAGTCCATGAGCTCCCACTAACTTACGCCAGCTATCTCTGGGTTTTCCCATCATGATCCTGAGCCCCCCTTGCTCTTATAATCCTTCCTCCCTCTCTTCAACTGAACTCCAGGATCTTGGCTGAGTGCTTGGTTGTGAGTCTCTGCATCTGCTTCCATCCATTACTGGATGTAGGTTCTATGATGACAATTAGGGTAGACACCAATCTGAGTTCAGGGGAAAGCTAGTTCAAGCACTGTCTCCACCATTACTATGAGTCTTAGCTGGGGACAATCTTGTGAGTTTCTGGGGTTTTCCCTAGCTGCAGATTTCTTGCTTCACAGTAAATGAAAACTCACTTGGATTCAGAAGAAAAGTTTCAAAGCATATAGTTGAGATGCAGCTTTGTATCATATTTACCTCATATTTTTGAAGAAGTGCTAAGATCTGATAAAAAGAAAGTCCATTGGGATATTTGAGTAGTTATAGGAGGGTCAATGTGTCAGTGTTCCCTATAACAAAACTACCTATCCATATCTGCCCATAGAAGAGCACAATGCCATCTAGTTGCTTTCTGGGTAAATACTCTAAGCTAGAGTAGTGGTTCTCAACCTTCCTAATGCTGTGACCCTTCAATACAGTTCCCCATGTTGTGGTGACTACAAACCCGAAAATTATTTTTGTTGCTACTTCATAACTGTAATTTTGCAAGTGAGTGGTATCTCAGTCCCTAAGATGATTGGAATATGTGTTTTCCTATTATTGCAACCTACAGTTTGAGAAATGCTGAGCTAGGATGTAGTTGAGTTTATAAATGTGTTCATTCTAATCATTTGACAATGTAGAGAAGAAAAAGCAACAGAATTTTTATCAGGACACCCAGCCTTTACCTCTGCTTCCCATATGTGGCCATGTAAAGTTTGTAAGTCACTTTACCACACTGGGTTTCTATAGTATGTATCATTACAGTTGGTTGATAGAATTAAATGACTTCCAAGCTCCATTTAGTCCTAAAATGTTAAAGATCACTGTGTATTTTGAAATCAATTATTTGGAACTTCACCACTTTTATACTTGTTTTACTGCCTAGCTGCAGATTTCTTGCTTCACAGTAAATGAAAACTCACTTGGATTCAGAAGAAAAGTTTCAAAGCATATAGTTGAGATGCAGCTTTGTATCATATTTACCTGATATTTTTGAAGAAGTGCTAAGATCTGATAAAATGCTCACAGAGATACAGATGAATCTCTGCTTCCCCAATGCTAGGATTAAAGGTGTGTGCTATCATTGCCTGACTTCTATGTTTAATATAGTGGCTGGCTTTTTCCTCTGTTCCTCAGAAAAGCATTATTGAGGTGCACAAATAAAATATCACCACAAGAATATTTAATATTTCATTCTTTATGCTAAGAATATTAGTGTATTCTAATATGAAAGAAATGTGAACTGTTTATAAACCTCCCCAGCTTCTTAAAAGGAAGCCACCATCCTTTTAAAGGCTTTTTGTCATTCTGGCTAGTATCACTCTACCTGGGGGAGCCTCACCACAGTCATGAATTCCTATGAGCCTGATTCCTGAAATGCAGAGAGAAGTTGACCCCACTTCATTCTTAAGTGACAAAGTCTCCTTTTAGAGTATATATACTTCTGGTAACTAAGGCAAATTAAATCTATATACCTATATTTTATATCTCTTTACACTCAAAAAGAGACTCTCCAAGAACCTGTTTTTGTCAAGAAATAGCTAGTTAAAGGCCTAAATGTAAGACGGAGTCTGTCCCACAAAAATATAGCTTACTTTTTGAATGAGGCTATCACTCTCAGTCTCATTTTGATTCCACAAAATACAGAGATGTAAACACAAATAATCCAGTATATTTAAACATATTAAACAGAGAACCATTAAACAGAGATTTCCCTGTGTCCCATAAAGAATTATGTACAATCCTCTAAGACCGCAACTGCTCCCTGAGACACAGATTCCACCAGCTCTGATTGGGCCAAGAATAGTGCTACATGAGCTAGACAGTTGTGTAGCTTGATCTGCTTAAAGGGCCCCCTGACAATAGGATCAGGATTCATCCCTGGAACATAAGCTGGCTTTTTGGAGCCCAGTACCTCTGGTGGGTCACCTTGCACAGCCTTGAGACAGTGGGAGGGGCACGGACCTGCCTCAACTGAATGTACCAAGCTCTGCTGACTCCCCATGAAAGGTCTTACCTTCTTATAAGAGGGAATGAAGGGTGGGTTAGGGGGAACCTGGAGGGGCAGGAGGAAGGAAGAGGGGGATCTGTGATTGGTATGTAAAATTAATAAAAAAAAATCTTAATTAAAAAAAGAATAATGTAAGGGCAGGAACACTGTATCAAAAAAAAATAAAATAAAAAAAGAAAAGAAAAGAAAAAAAAAGAGTGGCTCCCTGAGACACAGACACCACTTGCACCAATTGGAGGAAGAGATGGGTAGACACCAGTGCAAGAATACATTCAACAACATAAAGAGCAATATGGCACCACCAGCTCCTAGTGGTTCTACATCAGCAAGACATGAGCATGCCAATGTAGAAGAAGCAGAAGAAAACAACCTTAAAATTGACTTTAAGAAGATGATAGAGGCCTTTTAAAGAGGCAATGAAAAATTCCCTTAAAGAACTGAGGAAAAGACAAACAAAAAATTGGAAGAAATCAATAAATCCCTTAAAGAAAACCAAGAAAAAGCAATCAATCTCGTGAAAGACACAAACCAAGGGAATGCTGGAAATAGAAAATCTGAGAAAATGAACATGAACTACAGATGCAAGCATAACCAACAGAATACAAGAGATGGAAGAGAGAATCTCTTGTGTGGAGGATACAATAGAGGAAATAGATCCATCAGTCAAGGAAAATACTAAATCCAAAAAAGACATAACATAAAAGATCCAGGTAATCTGGGACACCATGGAAAAGCCAAACCTAAAAATAATAGGGATAGAAAAAGGAGAAGAATACCAACTCAAAGGCTCAGAAAATATATTCAACAAAATCATAGAAGAAAACTTTTCCAACTTAAAAAAGGAAATGCCTATGAAGATACAAGAAGCTTACAGAACACCAAATAGAATGGACCCCCCAAAAGAAGTCTCCATATAATAATCAAACCACTAAACATACAGAATAAAGAAAAAATATTAAGAGCTGCAAAGGAAAAAGGCCAAGTAACATATAATGGCAGACCTGTCAGAATAACCCCTGATTTCCCAATGGAGACTCTGAAAGCCAGAAGGTACTGAACAAATTTATGCAGACACTAAGAGTCCATGGATTCCAGACTACTATATCCAGCAAAACTCTCAGTCACCATAGATGGAGTAAACAAAATATTCCATGATAAAACTAGATTTAAACACTGCCTATCCACAAATCCACCCCTATAGAAAGCACTAGAAGCAAAAATCCAACCCAAGGAAATTAGATGCACCCATGAAAACACAGGCAATAGATAATGTCACCCAATAAACCCTGAAGAAGGGAAACACACAACACTACCACCAAGAAATGACAGGAATTAACAGTCACTGGTCCTTAATATTCTTTAATATCAATGGACTCAATTTGCCTATAAAAAGACACAGACTACCAGAATGGATATGATAATGGAATCCATCCTTCTGCTGCATACAAGAAACACACCTCAGCTTCAAAGACAGACACTACCTCAGAGTAAAGGGCTGGGAAATGTCTTTCCAGTCAAATGAACTTAAGAAGCAAGCTGGTGTAGCTATCCTAATATATAACAAAATAGACTTCAAACTAAATTTAATCAGAAGAGATTGAGAAGGACATTATATATTCATCACAGGAAAAATCCATGAAGATGAAGTCTCAATTCTGAACATTTATGCCTCAAATTCAAGAACACCCACATATGTAAAACAAGCATTATTAAAGCTTAAATTGCACATCAAATACCACACACTAATAGATGGAGACTTCAACTCCCCACTTTCACCAATGGACAGGTCTGCCAGACAGAGACTTAACAGAGAAATAAAGGAACTAACTGATATTATGACTCAAATGGACTTAATAGACATCTATAGAACATTCCACCCCAAAACAAGAGAATATACCTTCTTCTCAGCAACCCATGGAACTTTCTCTAAAATTGACCCCATACTCAGTCACAAAGCAAATCTCAACAGATACAAAAAAGTTGGACTAACCTTCTATATATTATTGGACCACCATGCCTTAAAGTTAGAATTCAACAAAAACACAAATTACAGAAAGCCTACAAACTTATAGAAACTGAACAATGCTCTCCTGACTCACCACTGGATCAAGGAAGAAATAAAGAAATTAAAGACTTTCTATAATTCAATGAAAATGAAAGTACAGCATACCCAAACTTATGGGACACTATGAACGCAGTACTAAGAGTGAAGTTCATAGTGCTAAATGCCTACATAAAGAAGATGGAGAAATCTCACACTAGTGACTGATTTAACAGCATACCTGAAAGCTCTAGAAGAAAAAAAAATAAAAACTCACCCAGGAGGAGTAGATGCCAGGAAATAATAATTGAGGGCTGAAATCAATAAAATAGAAACAAAAAAATCAAGAAAACAAAGAGTTGGTTCTTTGAGAAAATCAGCATGATAGACAAACCCTTATTCAAACTAAATAAAAGGCAGAGAAAGAATATCCAAATTAACAAAATCAAAAATGAAAAGGGAGACACAACAACTGACAATGAGGAAATCCAGAGAATCATCAAGTCCTACTTCAAAAACCTGTACTCCACAAAATTGGAAAATCTAAAAGAAATGGACAATTTTCTGGATAGTTACCGTATACCCAAATAAAATCGAGACCAGATAAACAATTTAAATAAACCTACAACTCCTATGGAAATAGAAGCAGTCATTAAAAGTCTCCCAATCCAATAAAGCCCAGGGCCAGATTGTTTCAGTGTAGAATTCTACCTGAATTTCAAAGAAGAGCTAATACAAATACTCCTCAAATTGTCCATGCAATAGAAACATAAGGAACATTGCCAAACTCTTTCTATGAGGCTAGAGTTACCCTGATACCAAACCAAGATGCAACAAAGAAAGAGAATTACAGACCAATCTCATGAACACTGATGAAAAAATAGTCAATAAAATACTGGTAAGTTGAATCAAAGAATGCATTAAAAAAATCATCCATCATGATCAAGTAGGCTTCTTCTCAGACATGTAGGGATGATTCAACATATGAAAATCTGTCAAATCAATCATATAAACAAACTGAAAGAAAAAAGCCACATGATAATCTCATTAGATGCTGAAAAAACCTTTGACAAATCCAACACCCCTTCATGATAAAGGTCTTGGAGTGATCAGGAATACAGGGAACATACCTAAACATAATACAGGCAATTTACAGCAAGCCAACAGCCAACATCAAATTAAATGGAGAGAAACTCAAAGTGATTCCACTAAAATCAAGAATAAGACATGGGTGTCCACTCTCCCCATATCTATTCAATATAGTACTCTAAGTTCTAACTAGAACAATAAGACAACAAAAGGAGATCAAGGGGATACAAATTGGAAAGGAAGAAGTTCAGCTTTCACTATTTGCAGATGATATGATAGTCTATATAAGTGACCCCAAATATCCTACCAGGGAACTCCTAAAACTGAAAAATATCTTTAGTAATGTGTCAGGATACAAGATTAACTAAAAAAAAAAAATCAGTAGCTCTCTTATATACAAATGATAAACAAGGGGAACATTCATCCACTGTTGGTGGGAGTGCAAACTTGTACAGCCACTTTGGAAATCAGTATGGTGACATCTCAGAAAATTGGAATCACTCTATCTCAAGACCCAGTGAAATCACTCTTGGGCACATACTGAAGGGATGCTCAATCATACCAAAAGGACACTTGTTCAACTATGTTCATAGCAGCATCATTTGTAATAGCCAGAACATGAAAGCAACCTATATGCCCCTAAGCCAAAGAATGGATAAAGAAAATGTGGTACATTTATACAATGGAGTACTACTCAGCAGAGAAAAACAATGACATCATGAAATTTGCAGGCAAATGAATGGAACTAGAAAATATCATCCTGAGTGAGGTAACTCAGACTCAGAAAGACAAGCATGGTATGTACTCACTCATAAATGGATACTAGATTTAAAGCAAAGGATAATCAGACTACAACCCACAGTACTAGAGAAGCTAGGAAATAAGAAGGACCTTAAGAGGGATGCATGGATCACCTTGGGAAGGGAAACAGATAAGATCCCCATGAGTGAACTGGGGACAAAGGCGGGCAATAGAGGGGAAGGGTGGTCGAGCTCGGGGAGGGACAGAGTGGGAGAACAATGAAAGAGATGTCTTGATAGGGGGAGACATTATGGAGTAAGGGAGAAACCTGGTGCTAGGGAAATTCACAGGAATCCACAAAGATGACCCTGGATTAGACTACTAGCAATAGTGGTGAGGGTGCCTGAACTGGACTACCCTGGTAATCAAATTGGTAAATACCCTAATTGTCATTATGATGCCTTCATCCAGTAACTGATGGAAGCAGATGCAGAGATCCACAACCATGCACCAGGACGAGCTCTGGGAGTCCAGTCAAAGAGAGGGAAGAAGGATTACATGAGCAAGGGGAAGGGGGGTCAAGATCATGGTGAAGAAATCTACAGAGATAACTGAACCAAACTCAAAGGAACTTATGAACTTTAGACTGATATATGTGAAATCTGCATGGAACTAGACTAACCCCTCTGCATGTGGGAGACAGTTGTGTAGCTGGGTCTATTTGAGGGGACCCTGGCAGTGTGTTCAGGATCTATCCCTGGTACATGAGCAGGCTTTCTGGATCCCATTGCCTATGGTTGGACACCTTGCTCACCCCTGATAATGTTGGGAGGGGCTTAGCCCTGCCTCAACTTAATGTACCAGGTTAAGCAGTCTCCCCATGGGAGAACTTGCCCTGTTGGATGTGGGGATGAGGGATGGAGGGGGAAGGTGAGGGGAGCTGGAGGCAGGATGAGAGGTGGATTTGTGGTTGGTATGTAAAATGAATAAAAAAGAACCAAAGAATCATGTATGCAAGATGGGGTCCCCATCCTGGACTTGCTATACTCCATTTTTAAGGGGAAACAAAGCCAGAATCAAAATTAATATGTATCATTGAGTAATTTTTGCACTTTTGTCATTGTATCTTGCAGAAGGCTATGGATATTTATTGATCATCTGCGGTTCACCAGGGCTTTGTTGGGTCCTATAACATCCAAGATTCTTTTATACAATCTTTCCTCCTTTCACAAAAGGACATATTAAAACTCAGAGTGATTAAGTGATCAGTCCAAAGTCACCTAGCAACAGACCCAGAGTTGAACCATAGTGTAAACAGTTATGTCTTTCATAGTAGCAGGAAGGTAGAGGGGGAAAGATACTCTCAGATGTTCACTACCTTCTCATCCAGGGCACAGCAAGGCAGAAGTCAGGCTTCAGCCTGCACCAGGGAAAAAAGGAGACCCCAGATGCCAAGATCTGCCTGAAGAAATAGATAATTTTCTTAAATTTATCAAACATCAGAACTACTGTGAGTATAAAAGCAACATTGACAATATTGGTTATAATGATTATTGATTCCTGGGTGAATATCATATTATATAAATTCATGGTTTTACTTAAGGATAAATGTCTGTTTAGGCAGACATTATCTCATCTATTATATGAAAAAGGAAAGGGGGGAACCTAAACCTAACCAGAATCAGGGTTAGCAACTAGAAAAGATTACGTATTCCAAAGTTGGAGTACAAGCTTGTGCTTGTATAAGAATAGTCTATTTCCTCAATGGTCATTATTTTTCAGCCTTCTTGGGCATTCTTCACCTAGATACCTCATAAGGCAGGATTGAAAGACTTGGGAATTTTGTCTTAAGGTGATGCCTCTGCCTATCTCCCCTTCAGGCTGGTTGAATGAGCCGGTATTTTTTAACCCTACCTCCTCTACTATGGACCTTTGAACTTGCTTTTTTTTTCATAAATAATGGTCCTTAGGAAACATTTTGTTCCCTAAATTTCACATCAGGGACTTTCTCAGAATATTAACATATGCATCACAGACTTGTATGTACATTGAGAAGGATATTGGTGTGGGGACAAGGAATTGAGATTCTTTGTAAAGCTTTTTGTAGTGAGCTACACAATTTTAGGCATTTTTATAGCTTTTCTTACCTGGATTAGAGCCTGAAAAGTTGGGCCAAATAACCTTTTAGGGTTCACCTGGTATTGAAATTTCATGTTCTTTTTCTTCCCGTATTTATTTTCTAATCGCTTCCTCTAGGAAGCTTTCAGCTTTCCTTTTCTTTGCCTTCCCAGAGCTTCCTGATCCACAGCAGAAAGCTAGTATCTCACCGGCCTGTCATTTAGCTTTGTAGCTCTGTTTTATCTACATGGTGTTTGGGAATCAAAGATTCTGTATTTCACATTAAAGTTACTTTTAGCTCCTTCTGCCTGGCCTGAAGTCTTGGTATTAATAAATGGTGCTCAATAAATAAATCCAAGAGTTAATAGATGTTTTGGCATTTCTCCGACAGGGGATTATAAAATGAATGGCACCATAATTCTCATTCCAATCATCATTTTCTTCAAGTAAGTAGAATCTCATATAGTGAAATTCAACTTGTTTTCAAATTAATTGCTTCAAGACATAAACATGATGAAGGAACTGGCCCGGGAAATGAAGACATGCACAATATTTTAATCAACTGTCATAGTAGGTGCTGAAATATGAAAAATGTCATTCTTTTCAACCAAGAATATCTCCTTTAAAATGAATTTTTTTTTACTAATTTATTTTTTTCTCATAAAGAAGTAAAGATGAAAGAAACTAAAGATAAAAAGTGTTGAGAGATAGTTGGAATTAAGCAAGACAGTCAGAGTTAGGAAAATCTTTGAAAAGAGAGAAATGAAATTTATTACATGACTACTACATTCCAGAACCAATGTGGTGGTATTGTGTTCCCCGAAATATTGTGCACCCTAATAAACTTATCTGGGATCAGAGACAAAACAGCCACAATATTAAACATAGAGGATAGGCAGTGGTAGCACACACCTTTAATCCCAGCACTTGGGAGGCAGAGCTAGGCAGAAATCCATGTGTTCAAGGATACAGCCAAGAATGGTGACTCATGCCTTTAATCCCAGAAAGCAAGCCTTTAATCCCAGGGAGTGATGGTAGAAGACAGAAAGGTATATAAAGCGTGAGGACTAGGAACAAGAAGCATTTGGCTGGTTAAGCTTTTAGGTTTTGAGCAGCACAGTTCAGCTGAGAGCCATTCGGATATGAGGACACAGAAGCTTCCAGTCTGATGAAACAAGATCAGCTGAGAAGTTGGCCAGATGAGGTTAGCTGTGGCTTGTTCTGTCTCTCTGATCTTCAAGTGTTCACCCCAGTAACTGGCCTCAGGTTTGATTTTATTAATAAGAACTTTTAAGAACCCTGCTACATCTTGCACCCAACATTTGTGGTATAAATTCATGAAAAAGCTGCTTGCCTGTGGCCTTGTGGGCCCCTGCTCAGACCTGAGCTACCCTCAGCCAGTTGTGGTGAAGCACACTGGTTGGATTTGCTGAAGGAGACAGAGGCAGGAGGATCCCGAGTTGGAGGCCGGCCTAGGAGGCTTGCTAAGGAGAATCTTCGGCCAGGGTCCAGGCACAAATGGTGACAGCAGGGCCATGGAGGCAGTGACTGCTGCTCCAAGTTGCAGGCTGTTTCTCATTGTGTTGGTGACTGTGGTGATGCTGCTACCTGGGACAAAGGGTTTACCGCTGTTTGTTCAGAGAATTGCCAGGACCATCATGTTACAAGAAAGCATTGGCAAAGGTTAGTTTTAAAAAGTTTGTCAAGACAAATGGTGGGGAAAAATTGCTGTAAAGATTTTCTCTTCTAGGAAAGAATGTTCATGGTTCCAAGAGACAGACATTTATCAGACTGTGATTACTCCAAACCAAAGAGGAAGAAAAAAAAAAGTCTGCAGGGAACCATGACCACACCTAACAGTGACTTTGAAATCTTCAAAAGGATGATGGGACCCCACCACGATGATTCCACACAGACTATGGTAAAGCCATTAAGCTGATTAACACCACGGAAAGATTGACTTTGGACTACAAACTGCTCAGGATAATTTTGAGATGATCCAGCCTGACAGACTACTTGAACAAGGACTTGAGACAAGCCCTGCACTTTTTCAATATGCAGAGACTGAACAAATGATACAGGACTTGACAATTAACCCAAAATTTTTCTTTTCAAGATTCCCTAAAGATATCTTCACTCCTAGAAAACAAAAAAAAAAAAAGAGAATATAGATATGAGATAGATCATTGAATCTACTCTGAGAAAAAAAGATAAAGAAATAATAGGATAAATAGGTAGATCACTGAACCTACACTAAAAAGAAAAAGGGGAAGATATAAAAATGACAAAAGGTAGAAATTAAATCTTCTTTTAAAAAAGGAACTACTTGTTTTACATAGGATAAGTAATGAATTTTTTTGTCTGAGTTTATTAGATGTTACTGGACTGGACATTGTTATATATATAATGGAATTTTTTGTCTGAATCTGTCAAATGTTAATGAACTAGACATCGTTAATGTAATCTTGACTGTGTATATTGTATACACTTATTGGATATACTTTTTCTTGTATTAGTTATAATCTTTTTTAAATTTTAGACAAAAAAGGGGAAATGTGGTATTGTGTTCCCCGAAATATTGTGCACCCTAATAAACTTATCTGGGATCAGAGACAAAACAGCCACAATATTAAACATAGAGGATAGGCAGTGGTAGCACACACCTTTAATCCCAGCACTTGGGAGGCAGAGCTAGGCAGAAATCCATGTGTTCAAGGATACAGCCAAGAATGGTGACTCATGCCTTTAATCCCAGAAAGCAAGTCTTTAATCCCAGGGAGTGATGGTAGAAGACAGAAAGGTATATAAAGCGTGAGGACTAGGAACAAGAAGCATTTGGCTGGTTAAGCTTTTAGGTTTTGAGCAGCACAGTTCAGCTGAGAGCCATTCGGATATGAGGACATAGAAGCTTCCAGTCTGATGAAACAAGATCAGCTGAAAAGTTGGCCAGGTGAGGTTAGCTGTGGCTTGTTCTGTCTCTCTGATCTTCCAGTGTTCACCCCAGTAACTGGCCTCAGGTTTGATTTTATTAAATAGAACTTTTAAGACTCCTGCTACATCCCAAGCCTTTTGAATTTATTATATTTAATATTTTAATTTTACAGTAAGAAAGGTGACATTCATGCCATTTAATGCTCTGTTCTGAGTCCTCCAAAAAATGGTTATAGGTTTGGAAATAAAAGTTCAGACATTTTGGCTCCAATGAAAGAATGTCTCAACACCTAAACAGACAATAAAAACTTCATCATATCCAGTATATCAAGTCATCAGTGGTGGCCAGGATAGATTTTCTTAAGGGTAAAAGAAGGAGAGACAAACAAATGTAGAGACATAGGAATTACAAATAGCATGTAAATCATATATTGTTTAGTAAGTAGGAAGTTCTAGGCTCAACAGGAAAATGGGTACCAAGGCAAAATATATTTCCTGTCCAGAAAGAACTTCTGGTATATAGTTAAGAAGGCATATATACATTGAAAAGTAAGTTAGTGTAGCTAGGAAGATGACTCAGTCAGTAAAGTGCTTGCTCTACAAGCATGGGGACCTGAACTTGAATCTCCTACATTCACGTAGAAGTTAAGCATCCATCTTATGTCTATAACTCCAAAGTTAGAGGAAGTTCAGAGACAGGAGGATTCTTAGAACTTCCTTGTCAGCCAATTTATCTAGTTAATGCTCCAAGTTCAGTGAGAAATCTTACCTTAAAAAATAAGGTGGAGAAATGATTGAGAAGGACACTGGACAACGTTCTCCACACATGTGAACCTCCACAAAGCACACATGGCAAATTAACTACCCAAGGCAATGAGGAAGGAATGTACACTCTCGACAGTAAGATCTGAGCTAAGAGCTTGTTAAGTAGGAGTCAGAAAGACCACAAGGAAGTTTTCTTCCTACTCCTAATTAATCTGATAATAGATGTAGATGATATTCTGTTTCCCCATCTGTCTGAGTCAGGATTAAGCAAAGCATGAACAAAGGAACTTGGGAAGGAAAGAGTTAATTTGACTTATATATACCATATCCCAGTTCATCATCAAAGGAAGTCTGAACAAGAACTCAAACAGGGGTGGCCCCACCCATAGTGGGCTGGGCTGTCCCCCATCAGTCATTAATTAAGAAGATGCTCTACAGCCAGAACTTACAGAGGCATTTTCTCAACTGAGGTTCTATCCTTTTCAGATAGCTCTAGCTTGTGTCAAGTTGACATAAAACTGGGCAGTAAACCATTTTTGCTCTTATCTCTCCTTTCAGGCTCTCATAATCAATTCTTTATATGATTTTCAGAGCAGACATTCAGGAAATATAGATCATACTATAACACTCCACAACTTAGCCATTCAGTAATCCAAGGAAGGATATAATTCTATAGAACTTTAAGTTGTTTTTTTTACCTGCTTATTAGTAAAACCATTACTTAGCTATCATGAGAGAAAAAGAAATAAAGATAAAGAAAATAGTATCCAGGATGTCCCATTTCAGAGACTAATGTGCATCTTGCCCTGGAAACTGACCTTAATTTTGATAAATATGTATTTTTGAATATGAATTTTTGAGTCATATGAGACTTGCCTGTTACTATATGCATGCATTCCATAAGCATTTCTAAAGAGGAGAAGTATAAGATGCTATGAAGGAATCCTAGAAATAATTATCTCAAAACTGCTATTCATTTTGAACAAAGGCTCTTCCAGGAGAAAGCCTTTTTCATTAGACTCAAAAGAAAAATGCAAAGTTGTTTTAAAGCTGGAAGCTGTTCCAAGGGAGTGGGGCATGAAAAAGTCAATCCTATCCGTGAAGATTTTGCATGCGGGTGTGTAATATAGATACACAGGCTCAATTTCTTCTGCAGAGAAGGAATGCAGCACTGTGACGTTTCTGAAATTCTAAACCAAACAGGGGACGAAGGGAATCATTAGAGTCTGAGCACATAGGCCAAGGTATGCTTTATGAATGCAAAAGCTGAAAGGCTTGCTTTTAAGGATGTGTGTAGGTCTCTCTCCTGGCCACCCTGCATCCGGCAGTTCTTAAAAGGGTCTCCCTTGGAAAATAAAGTGAGTGATTTTCCTCCCAGTGCACTTACAAAGCAGGAACAGATGTGACACACGTAACCTCCACTTTATGCATACCTCAGAGAAAAATGACACGGACTGAAGCAGGGATCTGGCTCCAGGCCAGAGAGAAGGACAATTGGAGTTTAGGCCTCTAATGGCATGGCTCACATCAACTTACTCTTTGTGCTGGAGTCAGCCAGGAGTGCAGGTAGGATAAGCTACGTCTACTTATTGCAAGCATAGATACAATATTTGCAAAAAGCTGGCATTTTCCTCAGCTGTATGTTAGCACTGCCACATCAGAATACCCATGCTATCTTATTCAACCATCTCTCTTTGTTCATTATTTTTGACAAGTACACATATCTGAAGAAGAATAGTACATACAATATGGTCACATTCAAACTCCATTTACCCTCCTTTATCTCTTCTCTACCCTTGTTGAGTCTCACTTTCCCAAATGGGCCCCTCCTACTTCCATGACCTTGTTCTGGGTGTATATGCCGTCTCATACAGGGAGTTTTCTTTACTGTGTGTTCATGGTTATGATGTCTATGCCATATCTAGAAGGCAAAGTTTCACGGCTTTCCTTTCCATCCTCCAGCTCCATCCTCCATCCTGGCCCCTCTCCCATGATGTTCTTTCGGCCTTGGATAGTTTGATATGCATACTTCATTTAGGGTTAAGGATTTAACAGTCATTTATTCTTAGTACTTTGACCAGCTGGGGGATCTCTGCATTACCTGTCACCTGCTGTAAAGAGAAGCTTCTCTGACCCAAGCTAAGATGTCATTACCCATGGGAGAAATAATTAAGCAATATGCTTATGCCTGGGTTCTACAGTCTGACAGTCGAGTTAGAACTCTATCTGTGTGACTTTAAAACACACACACAATTTTCTTTAAAAAATATTGATCTCTCAATTCCTCTGTTTCCTTTCATGTTATAAAGCATCACCAAATTTATTTTCCAAAACTGATTAGCTATTATACAAGTCATAATAATGCCTGACATGTATTAATAAGTATTTAAAATGGCAAATACGTTGTGATTACTGAGAATCACTTGCTATCATGGATTATATTGTTTGAGTTTATTCCTCATTATTATTACCTGAGAACAAGTCCTCTGAGTGCATAATATATGTCAAATTCACCTTAATATAGTTACTGTCTCAATTAATTTTTACTGGCACACTGGAAAATATTAAGCGACTGCTTCTTCAAACTAGGAACTTTACATTTACAGTGTTTGCCAATTTCTGTGGTGTAAATATTCCCATGATTGTCACTATCAAGCTATCAACATGATGTCAACTGACTCACAATATTCTTCAAAATGCAGCCATGGTCTCTTGTAAAACAATACAAATTAGGTTCAGCATAGCACTAAAGGATTCCACAAAGGAAAGAATTGAAGAATAAACACATAAAAATTAATGATTCCCATCAGAGTCTCAAGTCTCTGTGTTAGCAAGGAAACAACATGATGCTGTTAACTGGGGTCTTTCCATTCTTGTCTATCATTGCCTGAAAGAACTATTCACTGAGCATTCTATAGCACAAAGTCAATCTCTTTTATCCCAAGAAGAGAATTTTCATCCTCAGATCTTAAGTATTGCCACATGTAAGTTTCTTATGAAAATTCATAATGCACAAAAGTGAGTTAAAAACAATTAGAAGTCTCATAAAAATAATTCCATTATGTATGTATGTATGTATGTATGTATGTATGTATGTATGTGTGTATGTATGTATATTCCAACAACCAAAAGTATCTGAGTATAAAACTTCTTTTGTCTTGATAACTGGTAACATCACAAGGAATTAATACCACTGAAGAAAACACTGAGAGATATAATAGAGGTGCTTCTTCTGTTTATCTGGAAAAAGTAAATGACTCCAGGAATTTTGATAAACTAAAAGTTTTAAAAATTTGGAATCATATATACCCTGAATATTTGTCAAAAGAAAAAAATATAATAAAAATAAGAGGTTATCTGTTAATATCTACTATTGTGAGTCGTGCAAGATAGGTAAAATTGTCTTTATTGTACAGGTAACAAAATGGAGACTGGTGAAACTGAGTTTGCTTAATGTCACATTGTAGATACAAGTTGAAATTCAGACATTTCTGTCTTCAATGGTAGTGTCCATTCTTCATATTTTTGTTGTGGACTGCCTTTCCAAAATCATGTCTGGTAGTTTTGATTTAGTATTCTAATTCACAAACAATTTTATTGTTTTCGTAACTTACCTTCCCTTTCCTCCACAACTATGTCAACATTTCTACTTTCTCTCTGCCACCTCACTTGAAGAACACGAGTCCATTTCCTTTATCCAAGAATACAAAAACCTAGCAGTAAATTTTTCAAATGTTCATAACTTGGTTTGAGATTTAGCTTGTATGTACCCATGTTCCATATTTCCTCTATTAATATAAAAACAAAAAAATCACAAGAAAATAGCTCCTTCAAAAGCAAAGTGATTATTTAAACTGCAGTCTTTCCCTTCACATTTCACTCTTTATCTGTAACATTTACTGTTCATTCTCTCTACTATATGTTTACAGTTTTAGTAGTTACCTTAGTCCACTTTAACTAGAATGATTGTTTTATTCTTCTTCTTCCATCTCTCTTCTTTTTCATTCATGCATCATTTCTCCTTTTCAACCATGCCTCTGGAAAATCTCATCTCCATCAACTTGTTTGTATCCTCTTTTCTAAGTACTCTTCAAACCTTTTCAGTTAGATTTCTACCTCTACTCCAATGCAGATCTCTCAAGATCATCAATAACCTTGTATTAAAGTAACTTTTGGTTTCTTTGTGAAATATTCTATTCATTTAGCTGCACAAAAATTTATTTGGCTTGCTTTTCTTCTATTTATCTGAGGATGCTTTCTGAATCTCCATGGAGGTTTCTCTTCTGTTGTCTTCTCAGTATTAGATGAAAGAGATGCACCTCAGACACATCTCAATGGTCACCTTCTTGTGAGGTCTTATCACTGCCATGTGTTCAGTTACAGCCTTTATATCACCCCAAACCTATGTGTTGTCTAGAAGAACTCATAGTTTCAAAGTCTCATCCTAATTTTCACATAGAATTTCAACTTTAGTGATCAACAAGTATCTCACATTTCCAACTATTAGTAATTTACCCTCAATGCATTCTGCCATGCTGTGTGTATTCTTACTTGAAGTTAATGCCATTAAGGCTTCTAAGTCACGGGGCAGTGGTGGTGCACGCCTTTAATCCCAGCACTTGGGAGGTAGAGGCAGGCAGATCTTTGTGAGTTCGAGGCCAGCCTGGTCTACAGATCGAGAGCCAGGAAAGGCGCAAAGCTACACAGAGAAACCCTGTCTCGAAAAACCAAAAAAAAAAAAAAGCTTCTAAGTCAAATATATGAATGAAATAGTTCTAAGCATTTGTCTTTGGCAGGCTCAATATTAATCAATCCATAAGTCTTTTTGATTCATCTACTTAATGCTTCTAAAAATCCATCTATTTGTCCCCAGTATATCATAATCCACTCTCAGCCAGTATTTCCCTTACAGCACACTGACAGCAGCCTCTTATAGAAGCTTCCAGACCCTCACCCATGTCTCTGTATGACTCATCCAGATTTTAGAGTCAGATAGATGTCTCCTAAATTAAAGTCTTCAACATACTCCATGGTTTCTCTTTGTTCCCTACCTCTACTTAACACACTGTAGCATGAATCTTAAAAAGTTCTTATTAATAAGATCAAAACCGGACCAGGTATTGGGGTAAATTCTGGAAGATCAGAGAAACAGAACAAGCCACAGCTAACCTCACCTGGCCAACTTCTCAGCTGGTCTTGTTTCCTCAGACTGGAAGCTTCTGTGTCCTCATGGTGTCTCTTCACAGCAATAAATACCCTAACTAATACAGTATTTATCCATGTACCTGGCATTATTCAAATTTATAATTCGGATATATAAAATAGAAAAGTTCTGCTTAAAATGGTTATCTTTTTTTCTAATTTAGCATTTTATTGATTTTTTTGTGTGTGGATTTCACATCATGCATTTTGATCCCACTTATCTCCCCATCCCTTCACATCTACCCTCTGCCCTTGCACTCTCCCCAAGAAAAAACACAATTTAAAAGAAAAAAAGAAAAATCTTGCCATGGAAGCCATAGTGTGGCACAGTGAGTCACACAGTGTACCCTTTAGTCCATATATCTTTACTTGCAAGTGTTCATTTCAATGAGTCATTGGTCTGGTCTGAGGTCTTGGGTTTCTGCTACACTATCGATACTGGGCCCTCTCTGGAATTCCTCTTGGATATCCTGTTGTTGTCCTTTGTGACAGATATCCTATAGCTTTGGGTCTGCAGGACCAGCCCCTTCACATGCTCCATTAGATCATAGATGGTGTGGATATTGGGTTGGGTCAACTCTTAGCCCTGGTTCTGGGCCTGGGTTGATGCTGGGTCGGTCAGCCCACTACCTTTCCTTCATCCCAACCCCCAGGGTAAGGTCTCCAGCACTGCCTGAGGTTTATTCACCCTATGCAGTGAGCAGCAAGGGGCTGGGCCAGTTCTCTTGCTTTCATGCCCTCTGGGTGGCCCATCCATGCCTGCACCACTAGGGCCAGCTCAACTGTATTGCCCAGGCAAGGCAAAGGGACCACTCTCCTGAATGCTGCAGCTGGTAAGAGGCAGGGCCAGCCCTCTCATATCTGTGATCTCAGAGACGGCTCTCCCACCTGCCACAGGCAGCAAGTGGTGGAGAAGGGGACATCTTTCCCCCTTCCTTGCCACTATGCAGCAGACAAAGGGGGTGGGGCCATCTCCCATTCTCTTCCACTGTCCTGACCCAGAGGCCACCTCTACAGGCTGTAGCAGGTGGCAAGGGGCAAGGGTAGGTATCTCTCTCCTGTCCATGTTGCTGTATGACAGATGAGTAGTGGGGCCAGTTTTTCCACATTGGTGCCCTCTAGGTTGGCTCACCCACACCTACACCAACAGGGTCAGCTCTACTGCCATGTCCAGGCAAAGTGCAGGGCTTGCTTTCTGCGAGTGCTGCAGTCAGTGAGGTGCCAGGCCATCTGTTCCATTCTCATGACCTCAGGCCAGCTCTCCCACCTGTAAAATGCCTATCTTAAAGTGTGTTTTTCTGTGTTTTCTTTTTTGGTACCCACCATAAAAATGGTAATAAAGAAATTAAAATGTATGAATTCACAAAGGTGAAGAAAACCAGAAACAACATGAACTGGAAAAAGAAAATAACTGGCAAACTCTTGGAAGGTGGAAAGCAGATGAGTTGGGAATAAGGGAGCCAACAGGCTAGGTGAATCCTGAAAGCTAATTGCCTTCCAAAAGCGATTCTAATTTTATAGCCAATCTGATTTGCATCATAGAATGCTGGAAGGCCAAAATGAAAAAAACAAAACAAAACAAAACAAAAAAACAAAACAAACAAACAAAAATCAAACAAAAAAACAGAGGCCCTTGGTGCTTGGAAAATTGTTCACACAGACAGCTAGTCAATCATAGCAGGTGTTCAGACCCTAGCTGTTCATGTATACTATGGAGCTAGCTAACTTATACTTTCTGATTAATAAATAATAGGTAGAGTTTTCTGTGCTAAACATAGTGATACCATTTATATTATTCTTGTGAATATTTGTAGGCTTAAGAAATAATCCTTGAAAATGAATTAATTAGTTCATCATAAACTCAAAGGGAGGTAAATGAATAAAATGAAAAGGAATAATTATGCTGTATTTCAGGTCTCCGTTATGAAAATGTTTACATAGTCTAATAACTAAAAAAACAAATGCTAACTTAATTTTAGAAATATGACAGAACTTTGCTGAAAAGCTAAGAAAAGGAAAACGTTTGTGCTTTGATATTCCAATAAGGATGGGCAAGAAGCACACTACAAGACAACTATCATTCACCAGACATAACTAAAATGCAATGGAAAATCTCAACTAAGACCAAAATGTATATATTTGTGTATGCATATATAAATGTATGAGATAATATTCACATTTTTATAGATTCATGTTGTATAAATTATTTTATTTGGAAAGATGCAAAACAGATATTTTCAAAACATTAAAATGGGTACTTTGTGGAAGTCAGAATAAATGAGATAGGGAAAATAGTGTTTACTTTTCTTAGCTGCTCTAATGCCATGCAACTCTAATAAAACAGCTTCAGTTATTTCTTTAATGAGCAATAAAGCAACAAGAAGAGATAGATTAGAATCATGGTTACACTGTTGATGTGGGTGCTAAACTCCAAAATGCTCTTTGTACTTGTATGCTTTATAACATGAAGCTTAAATATATTATTTAGTATGCATCAAATCCATATAATAGTTGTTTAGCCTTTAAAAGTTTGATAAAAAATATTATAAGAAAAACATGAGAATAAGATAACTCATCGATATAATTTGAATTTTGAGATGGGTCAGATGCGGTAGTGAACACCTGTAGTCCCTGTGACCCAGAAGGCTGAGGAGGATGGATCATGGAAGTCTACGAGTTTATTACTAGCTTGGGAAACATTGAAGACCTCACTGTGGATGATGACAACAAACATGGAAGAAAATTTGGGGAAAGAAAATGGATTTTGCCAAGCATCTAACAATTGTTGGTTGGACTCACCACTAAGCCCCATCTTCGATTTGAAAATAAAACGTCAATCAGCTAGTGGAGAATGCTTAGATAAATGCTCACAGATGGATTGATGCTGGTTGTGTTTGCCGAAAGATATCATTGTGAGACAGGAGATGAGCTGAGTCAGCAAATAGAGGAAGGATGGTCTCCACTACATCTGAGGGCTGCATGTGTACATCTTATAGTTTACTGATAAGAACAGTTGGAATTAGATATACACATCAACCTTTTCTTTTAATACATCTAAAAGGGGGTGGGGCTTGTGCTTACGTAGTTACTCGTCTACAAATTCCATGTCACTGTCTACTCTATTGCTTGTCACACCATGGAAACTGAATAAATAAATCCCAAATGAATGGATGACTCAACTACTAGTTCACTTTTGCTATTGATTAGACTCCTAAAAATCCAGTAAGTTATAGCCAAGCCCTTTAAAAAGGTTTACTTATTTGTTTCCTTATAAAGAAGCAAAACCACAAAATTTAAGGTCAGAAGATTCCAGTGTAAATCCTGGCATTGGCCCTTATTGACTTTATATTTTGAGCATCCCTCTGTGGCTCTTTGAGCCTAAATTCTTTTACTCGTTAAATGTTGATAATATGATTTTCCTCATAAAATTGTTATGAGAAGGGATTATCCAATAAAGAGGTATTTTATAGACTGCAAAATAACACAAAAACATTACTTGTATCTCTGACTGCAGTACCTTTGGCATATATTTTCCATGTATTGTGGCATTTTTTCCTATTTCTTTTTTAAAAAATGGATTTACAAATGAGAAATTGAAGTACAGGCTAGTAGTCATGGGTTTAAATTAAGAGTCATCTAGACAGAAATTGTCACAGACATTTGTATGTCTCCTTGGGTCATAAAGACTCAAATGGGTGAATCATCTGTATTCATGCAAGGTACTATTTGTCCTGTATTTTTTAATAGATTTTCAAAATTAGTAGTACTATTACAGTTGGACATTAAGATAGAGGAAAATTTAAGCTTTAGTATTTTTCTTGTACATATGTATGTGTCCTCACATTTGGAGCATAAATGTTCAGAATTGAAACTTCATCTTGGTGGATTTTTCCTGTGATGAATATGTAATGTCCTTCCTGATTTCTTTTGATTGCTTTTAGTTTGAACTCTATTTTGTTAGATATTAGGATAGCTACACCAGCTTGCTTATTAAATCTGTTTGATTGGAAAGTCTTTTCCCAGCTTTTTACTCTGAAGTAGTGTCTGTCTTTGAAGTTCAGGTGCGTTTCTTGTATGCAGCAGAAGGATGGATCCTGTTTTCATACCCATTCTGTTAGCCTGTATCTTTTTATAGGTGAATCGAGTCCATTGATATTAATGACCAGTAATTGTTAATTCCTGTTATCTTTTGTTGGTAGTGTGTGTGTTTCCCTTCTTTGGGATTTGCTGCTGTGGGTTTAACTATTGCTTGTGTTTTTGTGGGTACATCTAATTTCCTTAGGCTGGAGTTTTCTTTCTAGTGCTTTCTGTAGGGCTGGATCTAGGGGGGGATGGGGGGTGGTGGTAGAAATTGAGTACAGTGGAAACTTCCCAGAAATGATTAACGTAATCCTAAGAGACTCCTAATGTTGGGAGGTATTGAGTCTCAACAGGGAACTCTTGTCAAATGAGGTTTCCAATGACTGACTTGGTTACATCCAATAACATCTGTGGTGATATTTTAATTGTGCTGAAATGTGATTTTATTTTTATGTTAATAAATAAAGTTTACCTGGAGATCAGAGGTCATTAGTAAGCCAGGAACAGAAGTCAGGTGGTGGTAGCTCACGCCCTTAATCTGATCACATGGCAGGCAGAGTCTCTGTGTGGTCAAGGACACAGACATGCATGGTGACCCGAATCTTTAATCTCAGTACCAACCATAGAAACCAGGAGGTGTATAGACAGGCAGTGATGAGGAAGTAATGTGGCTGGGTTTAGAGCCAATGAGAAGGCAGAACAAAAAGGCAATAAAAAGACAAGTCACACAGGAAGAAGGTCTCTCTGTCAGGGGAAGCGACAACGGCAAGTGGTAAGCTAAAGGTAGTCTTAGCTCTTCGCTAGTGCTCTGATCTCTTGGGCTTTTAACTCCGTATTTGGCTCTGTGTTTCTTATTTAATAAGACCATTTAGAATTTCGTCTACAAGCATCCCTTTCAAAATGATAGCTTCAGATCCAGGTGAATTATGTAGACTATTAGAACGGTTCTGGCTAGTTTTACCTCAACTTGACACAAGCTGCAGTCATCTGAGAGGGTGGAACCTCGATTGAGAAAACGCTTTCACGAGATCAGGCTGCAAGCAAATTTGTCTGGCATTTTTTAATTAGTGATTGATGGGGGAGGGGCCACCCTATTGTGCTTGGATCCACCCTTGATGGTGGTCCTGGGTTCTATAAAAAGTAGGGTGAGAAAGTCATGAGAAGCAAGCCAGAAAGCAGCACCCTTCTATGGTCTTTACAGCAGCTCGTGTCTCCAAATTCTTGCCCTACTTTAGTTCCTGCCGTGATTTCATTGGAAGAATTGTGATATGAAAATGTAAGCAAAATAAACTCTTTCATCCCCAGGTTGCTTTTCTTCATGGTGTTTCATCACAGCAATAACAATTCCAACTAAGACAGACATTCTCTAACACAAGCCCATACCCATGCTCTCAGGTGTGTCTTTCTGTCTGCCTCCTTCTTTCTCTTTTGCTAATCAAAAATCTATATTAAAATGTATTTATTATCCTGCAACTATACTTCATACTGTTTAGGCCTGAAATTGTTTTACCCACTGGAATTATGAATCTCATTTTACCATGGTTGATGTCCCTAAAAGATTAGGGGAACTCTTTAGGCTGCTGCAGGTTACAGGGTAGCTCTATGCACCCTTCCCTCTTCTCTTTGATATGTGTTTACATACTCGACTGACTGTGTTGATCATGGCAGAGACAGACTGGTTCATCACAGAAGAAACAGAGCTGTTTGGGAGGAAGCATAAGAACAGCAGTTGCAGAAGGAAAGAGTACCTGGACCACATTTGTATAGTTGCCTCACACGGTCCAAGATCCACGGATACCACGCAGTGCTAAGTACTTTCTATGTGTAGCAGAGTGGAAGACAAAGGCAGACAGGAAGCCAAGACTGTCTGCTTGCTATTCCTCCACCACTGCTGTTCAAAGGAAGGCAGAACCTGCCACACAAGATGTCTTCAGTGCTCTAAAAGTCTTGAGAGCCTTTGGATATACATGTCTGACATTAGAACACAAGGGCAGCCTCAGTGCCCTTGTCTCTGGGTACTGAGGACTTGAAGATGGAGAGGGTGAGAGAAAAGTGAAAGAGACAAATCTCAGCAGCAGAGAGCCTCGTGACAGTATATGTCTGCCAGCCCTTTCAAGGGAGCTTCTCACACTTGCAGTCTAGTCTCACCAGTTTCAGGGTGGACTGAGTGATTTCACTGTCATTGTTATTTAAATTTAAGGAGAAAGAATGCCTAAAGCAACACAGTGAAGAGGAGGTGCTGAGTCCAGAGTCCAATATCAGCTTAGTAAATCCCAAGGAAAAATAAGAATTTTCTGGAAGTTCATGTAAAGTTCTAATTTGGTCAATGTATGTGAGTAACTCTCTCTCTCTCTCTTTCTCTCTCTCTCTCTCTCTCTCTCTCTCTCTCTCTCTCTCTCTCTCTCT
>CABHPQ010147613.1:46077-61041 GCA_902168405.1 Peromyscus aztecus
TCTCTCTCTCTCTCTCTCTCTCTCTCTCTCTCTCTCTCTCTCTCTCTGTGTGTGTGTACTGCACACACTCCTCTTTTCTGTGAGATTCTTAGTTAAATTTGAGGTCATCCACAAAGTTTATGTTGTTAACTTCATCTTACAGAAAGGGTTTGAAGGTGTTCAATATTAAGGACTGACACTCTAACCTAAGTCCATATGTCACCTAAAACACAGCAATTTGTTACTATGTTAATATTGATTATAAATGTGACAGGGCTTAGAATCATCAAAGATATGGTTATGTCTAAAAAGGATTATCTAGATTAGGTTAACTGAGGTAAGAAGACCCATTTTAAATGCAGGTGGCATCACATTGTTCTTTGGAATAAAGCATGTACTGAATGAAAAAGACAGATCTCACTGAACACCAGTACTGAAATGAATGTTTTTCCTGACCATAGACGCACTGTGACAAGTCCCCTCACATTTCTGCCACCATGCCTTTCCCAACATCTTAGATTTCACCTCGGACTATAAACCAAAATAAACCCTTTCTTCCTGAAGTCTCTTTGGTTAGATTTGTTCTTTTTAAATTCAGTAATGATGAAAGTAACTCATACACTAGGTTACTTAAAACCATTTTGTGGCCCATCTAGAATGGGATTTTGCTGCATTACAAACTACAGTAAGGGTTATGGACACGACAAATGAATGAGGTCCAACTGTGCATAATTTTGGTGAATTCAGTTTACAGACAAAAGATTAAGTGCCTATAGTTTTGGAAATTTCACCAGATAGTTTAAATTGGAAATCATACTCAAAAATTCAATGTATTTCAGTCTCTTCCAACACATATGGTAGCTGAGATCTTTGCAAAGGTTCTATAGAAAAAGAGGCCCCCAGGGTTGGAGAGATGGTTCAGTGATTAAGAATGCCTGCTGTAGTTCCAGAGGATCCGGATTTGGTTCCCAGAATCCCTGTGAGGCATCTCATAACTGCCTGTAACTTTTGCTCCAAAGGATCTACTATCTTATCCCATCCTTTGTAGGCACAAACACACAGTATATATGCACATGGACACACACATGTGCACACATGCATACACACACACAGAAATAAAAATAAAATAAAAAAGAAAGACGAGCCTTGAGATCTTGGCTTTAGCAAAGGTGGGGATAGAATCTAAATTCACTAGAGCTGACACCCAACAAGAATGCATAGAAACACAAACTAAGCATTAATGGCTCAAATGACAAAATGACCTAAAGGATTTCAACAGACCTTTTCTTTGTAAAGGAACTCACCAGACAGTCTAACAACTTTTCCATAATTTTCTGTAGGTGTCAGTTTTGAAAAGTTAGAAATACTGCTCTTACTTGGGCAAACAGAAATCTAAGGACAGGGTCATGAAATGATGTGAGCAGTTCTACAGGAATCCTAAACAGAAATCAGGATCTAAATTCAGTTCTATTGCACTAATAAGAGAGACAACACATTTGGTAAACAACACTCTTCTTTTTTTGAGTGTGTGTGTGCTTTACAGGAGATGCTCTCAAGTTTGTGAAAACAGGATCATCTTGTGTGTAATAAAAAGAATTCCTAAGTTTGTAAAAACAGGATCATCCTGTGTGTAATAAAAAGAATTCCTCTGACTTTCATTCCCAGCCACTGTTGTGTAATCTTTAGCCCCTACTTGGGAAGGTTGCCCAAGAAGGATACTGTGCTCACCTAGGACTTCCCTTTCCTGTTAGAAACAAGTTAAGAATATGGAAAGATCCCAGAGGTCCTGAAAGGTAGTTCTTATAGGACAGGATTGCAGGAAGATAAAACTCAAACCCTCATTCAGGCAAGGATTATGGCCAAAAGGTGGAGGATCCAGCTTGGAAAATACATAGTAAAACTACTTGAAATAAGTTTTCAGTTCAATGTCCTTTACTGGATCCAAGAAGACTGATACTATCTGTATAGCTATGATTTGCCCACTGAGGTCCAATTCTGGACTCAGAATATTCTGTAGTTATAACAAAATAAAAATACTTATTAATTTCCTTCTCCCTCTTAATTCACTTTTTGTGTTTCCTTTCCTACACAGGAACTTACAAAGGAGGTGAAGGATGGTGTGAGGACACAGGTTCATTAGTGCACTCAACTGGACCGGGAGTGCTGATGCCTATGGAAAGTGTCTGTAGTGAAAGGAGGGAGGGGAGCACTTAGCAGAGAAGAAGCTAAAGACTTCTAGAAGAGGAAGCCAGTGTGGTTAGGAAGCCACTGTATTAAGCAAATAAGTCAAATAGTTGAGCAAATGAGTAAATATTTTGGATATATAAGAACCAGTTTTGTCACTGTTGGAAGAAATGATTTACAAACATAAAATGGAAGGAACTCTAGCAAGTTCACTGAAGTGTTGAATTGGAATGGGGAGTTGTCCTAGTATTTTATTGCTGTACAAAAAAATCATCAGAAAACCTAGTTGCACACGTCCTGCACATCAGTTATCTAGTTGAACATGGTGGACACAGACTACCCATGCCTGGCGATGTCTCTGCCTCAGCTAAGAAGATGGGATGAACAGAGATGAGGCACTATAGCAGCATGCTGGATCCATGTAGAGTTTAGAGAAGTTGATCTTCTTGCATCACTTTCTTAGGACACCTCTGACTCTTAGTGAGCAAGATGGAAGCTGCCTAGTTGGTTTTAACTTGGACCCTACAATCATGTGCCATCATTGCCACACATTTTATAGATTGGATGTAAGTCACAAGTTTACTCAGATTCAAGAGAATGGTATTGTCTTAGTTTCTTTTCTGTTGCTGTGATAGTACTCCAACAAACCAACTCAAAGAGGGACATGGTTCTGTGAGCACACAGTTCAGGGTTACTCAAAGTTCAAGATTACAGTCCATCACTGCAGTAGATATAACAGAGGAAGGAGCTTGAAGCAGCTAGAATCACATTAAATCTGTGGAAAATCAGCAGAGAGTACAGGGTGATTGCTGCTCAGCTTCCTTTCTCCTTTTCATTCAATCCAGGGCCTAGCTTATGAAATTCCACTACCCAAATTCCAGGTAATTCTTTCCACCTCAACTCCAGACATGATCAGAGGACCATCTGCCAGGTAATTCTAGATTTTGTCAAGTTGACAATTAACACTAACCTTCACAACTGTACTCCTTGTCTGCCTCACCCCCAAACACATCACTTTTAAGCAATAATCTTCTACTACTTGTCTCCAGAGTCTCATGTTTATCTCATCATGTAAAATACAGTTGAACTTTAAGAGTCCTCATGGTCATTTACAGTTCCAATATTTTAAAAGTTCAAAACCTCTTTACTGTGGATTCATATAAAATAAAATAAAAAGCAGGTTATATATTTCCAACATATAATAACACAAAATAAACATTCTTATTCCAAAAAGGAAAAATAAAGGCATCACAAGGAATGATCAAATCAAAATTCAACAGAGCAAATGCCAAATCCTGCAGCACTTGAGGCTCATGAAGAATAATCTGGACTTCAAGGGGGCCTGAGTATCCCCACCCCTCCTTTCCTGCTACCTACATCACACACAGTCTCTCTTAGCCCAGCTTCCCTCCACACCAAATGTTCCCCTTGCATATGCCCCAAGGCTCCGGAATCTCCAACATCTTGGTGTCTCCACTGCAACTAAGGATTCTCCTTCACAGTTTCACTCAATGGTATCTCAGCTCAGGATCCATCCCATGAAATGGTGCCATCTATATATGGGGTGAGTATTTCCACCTCACTTAACTTAATTAAAATAATCCCTCAGAGGCTCTCTCAGATGTCCATCTCCCAAATGATTCCAGATTTGGTCAAGTTAACACTTAACGCTATTACATAGTTATAACTATAAAAGTGACAACAAATGTGTACATTTGCAAACAGCTATGTAGAGGTTGAGAATGATATATGTATGTTTACCTCGTATGCTTGTCCAAGTTGTGTTTGTAAATTCAAATACATACATTTGCAAACACATACATATATATCTTATCTCTGTCTCTTTGGAGTTCATGTTCAAATGGCAGAACAGTAGCAGTGATCTCATTAAACATGTGCACAGTTTGGGATTCTAAATATCTTCCTATAATAAAACAAGTTGCTGGAGCCTAGGGAGAAGGCTCCATGGATGAAGTGCTTGCTATGCAAGTACAGTGACTTGGGTTCACCAGTACCCAAGCTGGATTTGGTAGCATGTATGTGTAACCCTACCTCTTGGGGGAGGGAGACAAACAGATCTTTGGGTCTTGTGGGCCACACTTTCCAACACACACAGCAGGCTCTGACTTCAGTAAGGAAAACATCCTCACTAGAAAGCAAGGGAGCAATTGATGCCATCCTCTATTATCTGCACAGGCACATGCCTGCATGTGTACACATACACCACCTGAAAGAAATAGAAAAGAAAGAAGAGAGACACTTAGTAAGGAAATGTTCTAGGAGCAATGAAGCATTTTGGAAAGAGATAAGGAGGGTTGGGCAATTTGATGGTTATTCTGGTGACCAAATATGAAAATCATTTGAGAATAAACATAGATACCAATAATCACATATACCATCCTATTAAGTCAATCAGAATTAATTCCATACTTATCTAAACAAACAAGAAAATAACTCTATCAACAAAGGAAGTAAAGGAAAATTTCTTCTTATGTCAGTAAATGTGGAGGGAATGATAGATACCGAAGCACTAATTGTCAATCATTACAGAGCTATGGTTGACTGAAGCAGAACTCATGAATGGATGGTATGGCAATAGGTGGAATGCTGAATAAAAAGACCCTAATTTTACTCAGAGCATCTACTATGTTGCCCAAGGTCATTAGTTACAAAATAGAAATGATTATTAGCAATATGACCAGGTGTCCAAGGTTGACAAGAACAGTATGGGAACTGTTGAATATCATGAGATGTTGATCAGGTTCACTTAGAAAAGTTCAATTCAAACTCTACTTTTCTACCAGGAAAACCTGGCCAATGTCTTCTCACAAGGAAGGCTGAGGTAGACTCTGATTGAAGGTCTACATAAATTTATGCATCATATTCTTAAAAATTGTCAAGTTGGCTGACAAGATGGCTTAGGGCTTAAGAGTGCTTACTGCTCTTCCAGAGGACATAATTTCTGTTTCTAGCACCCTGTCAGGTTGCTCACAATGGTTTGTAACTCCTGCTCAATGGGATATGATGACTTCTTGGGGCCTCCATAGATGCACATGGGTGACATACATACACATATATATTAAAAATAATAATAAATATATATTTAAAATTGTGAAGAATCCAAAGACCCAAGAAAGACTATTTTGGGCTAAAAGGGAGACCAAAAAAAGCAAAAACAACAGATAAATATGAATGAGATCCTTTGTTGAACACCCTATTAAGATAGTGTGTGAAATTTGCATGGGGCACACAAGATGATGTTGGTGTTACATTAAGTGATACCTGCTTTGAGGGTCCATATTGTAGTGGTATAAGAGAAGATCTTTGACTGGGGGAAACACACATTGGAGAATTATGGGGACATTATATCATTGTTGTTCTCAAATGGGTAGGTGATGAATGGAAATAATGAGGAGTAGGAAGTGAAGAGAGGAATAAATCTAAATACCACTCCAGAGTGCTTCATTCTTTTTCTCCCACTTAATAATTATCCTTATAGTTCAGTAGAATGTAACAAATTATAAATTCTGCTATTTATTATTCTTATATAAATTGCTGAGCTTGCTTACAGAACATATTTCACAATTTTTTTCTTTATGGCTAAACTCACATATTAGGCTCACTAATTGTTCATTGAATGTATAAATGTAATTAATTGACAATCCTGTGCATTGTTCAAGTGATCAAAAGTAGTATAATAAATACCAATTCTAGTGAAGCTTGAGGGAAATCACCATTCATGTACACAGTGGTTAAAATCTGAAATGTCATAGCTATCATGGAAAACAGTTTGCAGTTGCTTTTCTAGACTAAATATGTGATTACCATATGACTCAGCAGGTGTACCTTGGGACAGTTATGCCCAATCATAAAAATCTGTCTATGAGTGTTCATTGTTTATAATAGCTGAAAACCAAAACCAACCCAGGTTCCCTTTAATGGATATTAAAGTAAACAGATGGTGGTGCATCACTATGATGGAATATTCCTTAATAGAAATAGCAATGAATTGTTGATAGAATATTTTATAAAATTGTTTTCTTGACTTCATTGGATTTTCCAAGATATGTATGCAGAAACATTAAATGAAATTATTACACAGATAGAAATATGTACACATATGAAAATTTTTATAACTTGAGCAGTATCTATAGATTATATTTGTCTTAGTTACTATTGCTGAAAAAAACATACTCTGACAAAAGCAAATTAAGGGACAAAGAATTTATTTTGGCTTGTAGTTCAAGAATTTGGTCTATTATGGCAAGGGGATCAAGGCACCAGGAACTTGAGGCAGCTGAATCCATTGCATCTGCAGGAAGTCTAGAACAATGAATGCCTGTGCTCACCGAGCTGAGCTTTCTTTATGTTACATAGTCTAGGACCAACCCCCTGGAATGGTTCCTCTCACTTTTATGGTAGATATCCCATCTCAGTCTACCGAATCTGCATAGTTCCTCATGGGTTGCTCACAGGCTAACCTACTCCAGGTAATCCTTCACACACATGTCCAGAGGCGTGTCTTCTAGGTTATTCTAGATTCTATTGACAATTAACAGCAACCATCCTAACTCTACTAGTTGTCAATTTAACACCCAAACCCATCACTTTCCTTTTTTAAAAATGATGTTGGATTGAAAATTCTTTCCCTGCCTCATAATTCTTTGACAATTTAATGTATATATAATGTATTCTGGTACTCCCTCCCTCCCACCCTTTCTTAATTACACCCCATCTCTATTAACCTCTACTCCTCAATGCTTATCCCTTTCCCAGGTTTACTACTTTTGATTGTGTGTGACTCATTTAATTAGGACCACATGTATAACCGTTAGATCAGTATTATCTATTGGAGCCTAGAGGGACCACCAATGGTTACATAATCGGAGACAATGCTACCCCATTTTCTGAATCTGTCTGTACGAACTAGTTCATCAGTGACAGTTACAACTTCTGAATACCTCTTCCATCCTTGTCTAGCTGTTGACAGACTCATTCTTGTGTGGGCCAGTGCAGTCATCTGCTGTTGCTGTTTTGTGGTTGCAATCAGCCTCTATTGCCCAGAAGATGGCATTTCATACTTACCTTTTCCCCTTCCGGTTCTTTCAACCTTCCCAGCCCCTCTTCCTCAGTGTTCCCTGGGCCTTGGAGGGGATGGTAAAAATGTCTTGTTTAGGGAAGAATACTCAACCATTACTTATTCTCAGAACCTTTAAAGCCTCTGCCTTGTTTGCAGTTCATTTTAAGGGACGTTTCTCTGATTTAGGCTAAGAGTAAAACTAATAAGTGAGTATAGACATATATGTTTAGAAGGCGATTTGACACTATAGTAATTTAGCTAAATAACATAATTAAGGTCCCTCAGAGGTCTCATGTTCTCCCATTTGGTTTTGAGCCAGTTTATAGATAAAGCATAGACTTTTATCGTGTGGATTGGGCTTTAGATCCAATAAGAAACTATGTGGTTACTCCTATAACAATTGTGCCCCTATTGTATAAGTGGGTATATCTTGTCTAACAGGTTGGTATCATCATTGATAGGAATCATCTGAGTAAGATAACTGATACCTTTTCTCCCTCAGTAGCCAGAGAAAGTAGCCAGAACAGCAACTTCTTATACTGGGAAAACTAGGTGGTGGGAAGGAAACTACCAATTCATTACCAGCCAGATGTCTTTATATCTTGTAACCAAAATATGTGCTGCCTTGAGCAATAGGCTTTTATCATCTAGTTTTGGTGTTCTGTGCATCTCTGGGGCCTCCCTCAACAGCAATTCATAAGGAATTATCCCACACTTTGCACTGGGGGTTTAATTTAATACCCCATACAGTCAAAGAGGGTTTTTTTTTTTTTTTACTAGCTATGAAAAGTATCAGGGTATCTCACTTTCAAATTGCATTTGGTAATTTGGTTGCAATAGTACAGCTTTCCATATGGAAAATTTTCACACTTCCCTTTTTGTGCCCCTCTGTGTCTCCTATTCCTCTATCCTCTCCCTACTTAAATCTCTCCATACACAGTGTTCTGATCTCCATTTTCTTATTACCTGTGATCTGTAAGACATTCCCTCCCAATATCATTTTTCTTGATTTCTGTCTTCTTCAAGAACTCTCATTTAAACACATTTGTTTTTCTGTGCCAGGGTTATCTCACCTAGTGTAATTTTTCCAGTTCTACCCATTTCCCTGCAAATTTAATTTTCTTTATATGTAAATAAAACACTATTTCTTATATGCACCACATTTTAATTATCCATTCATCAGTTAATGGACATCTAGACGAATTCCATTTCCTAGCTGTTGCAAATTGACTGGCAATAAACACCGATAAGCAAGTATTTTGTTAAGATGTAGTATCTCCTGAGTATATGCTAAGGAATGGATTATCTGGGTCATATAGTAATTCTGTTCTTACCTTCATGAGCCATCTCCATACTGATTGTGATAGTAGCTATATCAGTTGGCACTTACATTAACAGTGAATAAAGCTTAGTCTTTCATACTTCTGCACCAGCATTTGTTATCATTTGACTTCTTGGTGATGGCCATTCTGACTGGAGTGAGATGGAATCTCAAATTAATTTTAATTTGCATTCTGTGACAGCTACTGAAGTTAAATCTATTTTAAAAATTGTTTATTTCATAGTTTTTACATTAGTTCCCCTGTCCCTTTTCTCCCTCTAACTTCTCTCAAATAATTTTACTTGATCTTTTTTAAATGCATGGACTTTTTTCATTACCTGTTGTTGTTGTTGTTGTTGTTGTTGGTGGTGGTGGTGGTGGTGGTGGTGTGTGTATTCCTAAATACATGAATGAAACCTGCTCAGTCTGTATAATGAAAATATTTTAAAACTCTTTATTGGCCATTGTATTTCTTCTTTTGAGAATTCTTTCTTCATATTTGTAACCAAACTTTTGATTGTGGTGTAGGTTTTATTGATACCCAGCTCATCACTTTAAAGGCACAACTTTAAACCTCTTGTCTCTCCAATCTCACAGCCATCTCAGAGTGAAAATACTGTAATTAGTCCAACTCCAAAAGTTCTCATAGTCTTTAACAATTCCAACTGATTAAATATCCATAGTCTAAGTCTCATCTGAGATGCATGGCCATCTCTTAACTTTTAGCTCCTACACAGTAAAACATGAAATATATTGTCTCATAGAAAATATTCTTATACTAAAATGGGAGAATGGAGACATTGCAAAGAAAGATAGAAATAACTACAACACAACCAAAGCAAGACAGAAATAATTAGGAAAACATCAATCCCTGTATGCCCCTCCTGACTCCTGGTACTTGTGATATAATTATCTAGGTTCTAAAAGGGTTAGGTAGCTCCACCCCTCTAAAGTTGTTCTCTTGAGTTTATTCTAGGCATGTAGTTTCCTCAGTCAAGTCTCATGGTTGTGTCCTCTCGGAAAGTCTGGCATCTCTATTACAACTTAGACTTCACCTTGGCAACTTTACATAATGACCTTTTAGGGTCTCTTTGAAAGAACCTGCCACACATTGTCTGGCCTCCACTGTTATATATAATATGGAACCCAACTCCATGACCCCACTTTCTACATCTTTCATGTCTATGGACCAATACAAGGTGGACAATGTTTTCAAGTTTCACTGTCAGCTTGAATTGTATGCCTCCCTCAGGCCACAGCTGTGACAGTATCTGTTTCATGACCTTGGGGTAAAACACACTTTCCTAGAATGCTTTCAAGGATCAGAGAACTCCATCTTCTGTATTCTCTGTTCTCTTTGTCTCCTTTCAAACAAGTTTAAATTTTCACAAGTTGTAGTCTTTGATGAATGGGACTCACCATCAGAAAATAAATAGTTCCTTTTCTCCCACTACAGAGAAAGATATTTAACAACTACTGTTTCTTTTTTGACACACACTGTGGGGGTAAAGTTCAACTACTTCAAGTTCTTTTCCTCTTTAACAAACTTCACATTTTCTGTATCGTCTGATCAACATTTTGCTCTTTTTGTCTGTATGTCTGGAAAAGGGCAGTAGACAGCAAGCATGTTCTCTCGTACCTTTACATTTCCTCTGCCAAATAAATTGATAAATTATCCATTAAGTTTAACCTAACTGATGTTCTCAGGATACAGGCAAATGAAATCATATTCTTTGCCAAAATATATTATGAATGTCCCTAATCCTGTTCTTAATAGCATTCTTGTTCCTTTCTGACACTTTGAGACAAGAGCCTCTACTCTCTTTCTCTCAGCATTCCTAAAAGCTTCCACAAAAATGGCCCATCAAATTCTAGTTCCAGCATACTAGAATTTTTCTAAGCCAGAATATGAAGTCTTCTACATTCTACCACAAACGGAGATCTAACAGCATCTGGTCATGTTTATCAGAACAATGATTATATGTCTAGCACCAATTTTATGACTTAGTTTCTTTCTGCCACTCTGAAAAAGAATTCTGACAAAAGCAAAGGCTTATTTGGCTTTGGTTCAAGGGTATGGTGCTGTGGGATGTCTTTCTGTATGTTGTGAATATGTGTTGCTCTGATTGGTTGATAAATAAAGCTGTTTGGCTAAGGGTGAGGCAGAATAAGGTTAGGGGACACATTCCAAATGAAGAGAGAGAGGAAGAGGAAGGGGGAGGGAGAAGAGACACTGCAAACTGCTGCCAGAAGAAGCAAGATGTGAAAGTACCTGTAAGCCACAAAGCCACATGGCAACTTATAGATAAATAGAAACCTTAAGTCATGAGAGCTAGCTAGTGAGACACTTGAGCTATAGGCCACCCAGTTTGTAAATAATATAAGCCACTGTGTGTTTACTTGGGACTAAGCAGATTTAGGACACGAGTGGGAGAGATTTGTCCAGACTGCAAGCCAGGTGGGACACAGGAAAACTTCCGGGTACAGGTATCACTCATCATAATGAGGGGACCATATGGTAGGAGCTTGAAGGAACTAGTCATTTGGCATCAACAGTTAGGAAGCAGAAAGCAACAAATACCTATGCTCGACCAGCTTTCCCCCTTTAATGCAATCTAGAATGTAAGTCCACAGGATAATGCCACCCTCTTTCATGGTGTGTCTTCCCACCTCAATTAATCTTATCTGTATAGTTCCTTACAGGCATATCCATGTTTGGTTCTATCTTAGGTCTCTAGGCCATCCAGGCTCTGGTTACTGGCACTCCAGGAAGTATGAGGGGTGAACTCACTCTTGTAGTATGTGTCTGAGGCTAGATCAGTCATTGGTTGGCCAGTTCTGTGACCAGGCAAGATTTCTAGTGGAGGGATTGGGACACCAATCCACCACACAACATTTGGCCTACACTCTGCTTAATTCTTGCATCAACCTTCACAGACTCTGAGTCAGTGATAGTGATGATGTCAGTGGATAACTATAATTATTGAGAGGACCACATAGTGAGATGACAAGATTACATAGACTGCGGGTCACCACTGTGAAAACCAGAAAAACTGGGGCTCAGTACCCCTCTTTGTAAAAGGATAAATTTGAATGACACTATTTCTCAAAGATATTTTTCAACATTTTAATTTTTAGTTTTGAAAATTCCATGCAAATATGCTATATATTATGATCACGTTTGATCCTGTTATGCTCTCTTGTACCCCTCTCATTCCTACTGTTCTTTTCAACTCTTATCTGTTTTATTTAACTCTTAAATGAATGTGACTTGGTATTTTAGAAGCATGGAGACTTAATGTTCTTGAAATTTGAACATTAGACTGAGATTCCAAAGGAAGCTCTTGATTTTTCCTCAAATACTGGCTTTAATTTCCATTTAGAACTAGTAGATTTGTTTCTGGTCTCTATTATAGAAAGGTAATTGACATTTGATTTTTATCCCAATAGTTCTTTTAGGTACATGGTATGTTAAATATCCGTAGACAGTAATAAGCCAAGATTCTGAATCTTTTGGAAAACAAGAACTTGTAGTCATTTAAGATACAGCTATAGGATCATTCACTGTCATTGCATCATTATCATCCAAATCCAAGGCATACTACACTTGCTAAACTTGAAAACAATAGGAGTATGTGGTGATGTATGAAAGCGCTAAAAAAGGATTCAGTAAAAGAACAGTTTGTTTATTCTAATATTTATAATGCAACTTAGTGTGTCCATATCATGTCTTTGAGAGGACTCCTGAGAAAATTCCCATCCCAAAGCTAGCCAATAGCTGACAGATGTCCTTACTCAAAAAGGCAACATTTGCACTGGTCTGAACATCCCATGGAACTATTTTGCCCGACTTCTTAGATGTAGAATCTCTTGCAATTTCAGACATGAAATTGTTTCAGATTTTTGAACTTATTACTTCTGACTTTCTTGAATATCCAAGAATTAGTGCTTACTGAGGCGCATGCATTGACTCAACTGCACAGAGACATTGTAAAACAATTGCTCTGCAATATGAATTTCTCCACTAGTAATGAACATAATCTTCTGAGTGAGCACCAAGAACCCTCATACAATTTACACTTCTCCAACTAACTTAACTCTCACAAGTAACATCTTCACTGAGACAACCAATGGGATCAGCGGGAATATGCCAAATGGTGCCATAAAGCAGCACAGAAGCCCTTTCACTCTAAATCCAAAAGAGCTTTCCTATGCTGCCAGCTGTTTCAATTATAAAACTAAAAGTAAAACATGAAATGTATGGATCATGGCATCTAAATGACAATGACAGCATGAATAGGAAGCAAGTAGGATGATGGCACAATGGGAGGAATATCTTTCTAAGTGTTGAAGTAAAATAGTAAGCTGGTGTAACCCACAAGACTGTCTTTAAAGAATGATGCTGAAATGCAGACATCATTACACACATAAAATATGACTGGACTGTGAAATTTCTTATAAAGGGTATTTCTAAGGGAATTAATTACAGGGAAAAAAAGAAAAGTGCCAGAGTTAAAGAGGAGGATGCAAAGAAATCGTAGATATACATACATGTCTGCAAAACAACTAGTTATGCATACTTTGTGATTTAAAACCAAAAATTATACAAATCGCAACTGAAATTCCAGACAACAATAGTGTATGCAATGAGACAGTGAAAAGTAATAGCATTTTAAAGCCTACTTTGTTGCTCAACCTGGAAATAAAGATTTTGATAAACTGAGGACTTTGTTAATTGTGTATGTCATTTCAGTATAACCACTGAAACATTACAAAGAGGAGATTTAATGAGAACATAGGTGGTTAAAGCCCAAACATGGCAAATAACATCTATAAAGAACAGAGATAATTTCCAGGCCAGCACAAGTTCACATAAATCGAAAGGATGTTCAGGGAGAGTATTACACCCCCAAAGAAGAGAGAAGATCAACATGCTTTACATAAAAAAACACTCTGAAAAATGGACTCTCTAAAGTCCCTTTGCTGTGAACTGTTCTTAAAATCATACAGAAATGGCAAATCTTACCATTACACTTTAGACAGTAGGATCTGCTCATATACCTTTCCAAGGGCAGAACTCTTCCAAATAGGTCTGAATTTGAGGTCCAAGAAATAATGAAGTAGGTGGCCAAATTTTGAAATTTGGGTCCTGTGTGAGGATATTGCAGGCCCTTGGCACTTCTGTACGTCAGTATACACCAATTCTAAATACCTTGGTTTATATGCCCATCTCTGGGAGAATTTGATATGAAAAGGAGACTGTGCATTCATTTTTATGAGGTTACTGTTCATACCTATGAAATATTTCTTGTTTTAAAGGACCTAAGTACATGTCATGGTATACTCTTTAGTTAATGTCTGTTCATTAGTTCATTGCTTAGAGATGCACCCATCTGACCTTTCCTGGTGACATCTGTTCCACAGTCAATACCCTACTCCTCAGTGTTTGCCATTGTTTTTCAGCTCACCAGAGGTCTATCAAATGTTGGTTTGGCTAATCTGAAGCCATTATTCCCACTTTTATTGACTATAAGTGCTCATTGAAACAATCTCGTCTTGAGTAGGGGGAACTTTTCAAAATTTATTATCTTAATGGAAGCTGAAAAGTCTTACTTCTAAGTACTAATTTTTACCAATACAGGGTCTAATAAATTTTGATTCTGTAAATCTTGAATTTATAAGACTTTGTATTATCCATTAGTTGGCCATACATTGTTTCACTGCTATATTCACATTTCCTTCTTCTCCCATAGCTTCTCATTCCCACACTGCTGTACCAATTTGCAACTCTTCACTGTATTTGTCACTAACTTATATTTGTGACCATTACTGACTTCATCATTCATCTGTGCACCAGATTCCTCACATTGCCTTTGATAGCTGTCTCCCACTCTGATTCTTTGATTCATATATTTGTTCATTCACTCACTTAAAACATGCCCACATACACATAAGTGTACACTCTTCATGGAAGCGTCTTCTGTTTTTGAACATCAGTCAGAGATTGGTTAGGAACTCAAAAAACATCTCAGAGACCTTGAATTATCTTCTTCTATTATTCCCTGTAGTTACACTTCTGTGTCTTTCCAAATATAGGTAGCAAACAAATTAATCTGAGCTCATAGAGACTCATAGAGACTCAGCTGACAACCAGAAAGCCTGCATGGGACTGACCTAGGCCTTCTGCATATATGTTGCAATTGTGTAGCTTGGTCTCCTTATGGGACTTCTAACAGTGGGAGCAGGGCATGTCTCTTGCTATTCTGTTGGCTTTGAGGACCCTATTCCCCATATTGGGTTTCCTTGTCCAGGCTTAATGTAAGGTGAGGTGCTCAGTCTTACTGCAACTTGATATGCCATATTTTGTTGATATCCATGGGAGGCCTGCCCTTTTTCTGAA
>CABHPQ010147614.1:0-28752 GCA_902168405.1 Peromyscus aztecus
TACTCTTGGAGGTGACTTGTTTTTATATTTTAAGAATATCAACAACAACATATTTTAACTTCACAGAAAACCAAAATTTATTAATGGAAATGTGAAAGATGACCAGATTTTTCTTTGGACAGTTCCAATACTCTAAAGTCACATGACTCTACTATTAACAGAATAAATAAGTATATATAGAGATTTCTCAGTTCAAAATATTCTGTCTTTAACTTACCCAGAAGTCAGTTTTCTACTGAAAATTCTTTGGGGCAGTCTACTGTAGTGGCAGTGCCATAGATATATATTCATTTTATATTTGCTCTGTTTTCCCATATAGCTGTGGAAATACTTTGAATAGATAAATGCTCTCAAAGTTAAGAAAAAAAAAAGTAGATAGGAGTTTACGTTTTGGAAACTAGCTATGCAGAGCATTTCTAAACACAAGAAATAAATGAATGAAGGTGCAATCAAATAGACTTTGTAAAGTCAATTCCATTTTGAAAAATAGATTATCTGTCTAGGCAAATTTCCCTTTTAACATTAAGAACAAGCTTCCAGATATGTCTGATCCATTCATTTGCTGGCATCTGAAAGGCATTGACAAATGGTACTTTCTAATCGCCAGCGTTGGCAATGATAAATCTCTTCACTTCTGGCTTTGGACAGAGATGATTGGATTTGGTGACGTGGCTGATGCCACGCCATACCCTTAGAGATCCAAGCAGGGGAACTCATTGAAAGTATTGCTTCACTTTATTCAGACTGTTGATAAAACCAAATCCACTGGTGTGATTTCACTAAATAGTTTAGTTGTGTACCAGTTAGTTAGACATTATACCAGGCCCCAGATGGCCACTTTAAACAGTACCTGCCCAGTGCGTGGCTGTGGATCTCTGCATCTGCTTCCATCAATTACTGGATAGAGTATCTCTGATTAGGATAGTCACCAATCTGATACTGGACTGAGCTCCTAGAGTATTGCTGAAGAAAGGGAGGAGGGATTTACAAGCCAGGGCGATCATGTTGGAGGAACCCACAGAGACAGCAGACTTGAGTTCTGAGCTCCTGTGATCTCATGGTCTTTGGACAAACAGTTAGGGAGCCTCCATGGGAGTGACCTAGGCCTTCTGCATGTGTGTGACAGTTGTGTAGCTTGGTCTCTTTGTAAGGCTCCTGGCAGTGAGATAAGGACCTGTCCCTGGTGCTTAGCTGGCTTTTGGGAACCTGTTCCCCATGATGGATTACCTTGCCCAGCCTTGATGCAAGGGGAGGAGCTCAGTCCTGCCTCAACTTGATGTGCCTTGCTTTGTTCAAGCCCATGAGAGGCCTGCCCCTTCTGAATGGAGACATGGAAGGAGTAGAAGGGGAGGGGGTAGATTGCAAGGGAGTGGGTGGCAGGGGAGGGAGTATGAGAGAGAAGGGAGGGTATATAAAGAAAAACAATGATATTTAAATTAAAAAAAAACTAGTAACAATAAAAAACAAAAAAAGGACCTGCCAGGAGTTATAAATATGTATCGCAGAAGTGGATTCTTGGGACAAACACCACCAATATGCAAGAAATTAAGACTTGAAAGATTCATGTTACTATTAGATACATGTTTTCAACTTTTTACATAAAGCAAGTCATTTAAATATGGGATGCTTACCCTTGTTCTTCCTGTACTCCCTACAGTGCAACATTCCTGTCCAATTCTGTGCCCTAAGCCATGACAGAGAGAAAAGGCTTGTGATTTTCTCCTGAGTAATGTGGAGCAACTCTGATTAAATAGCGAGGTGGTCTAACACACAAAGAATTAACAAGATGTAAATGTATTATTGTGTTGCATATATGCATGTATTTGGTGATAATGACACCTGCCGCATGATATCTGATTGGTTCTCAAATTCTGGCTTTTTTTTCACTGCCTTGTGGATGGCTTGTATGGAGAGTGACTGAATGTTGAACTCAGATATAGTCATATTATGATGAATCATTGTTCCTAGGAGTCATTATTTGTTCCATTTGGAACCAACAGCCAGTAGCCATGGGACTCAGAAAAACAAAAGAAAACAAAACACCCAAAAAACCATTTCCATGTTCAAGATGTGCATAGGAGATGTGAATTCCTTCCTTTTTTATAAAATGAAGATGTTATAGAACCCATCTGGAATAAGCAGGATTTTTTGCCTGACTTTAGTTCTGTGGCATGGTTCAGTTTTATAAATATACATTCAGGGCAGATAAAATTAAACTCCAGTGTCTTAATCATCTACCTATCTACCAACACTTATTCTACTTTGCATATTCATCATGTTTGGTTTTAAATTACACATGTGATTAAATCTCACTGCTCATGTAAACGTTCATATTTAACAGAATCACTGTGTAAATGCAAAAGTAACATATATTTTTCTTAGTGCTCTATAAATACATGAAGTATTTATTTACTATAGAAAAACTGAAGGACTTCAGTGTTTATGTTAGACTATGTACTTGGAGTCACCTTAAGAGTATATTGGTAGCTAATTAATCAGAACAGGAAACAGACATCAGACTTGCATGCCATCATCAATATTTAGAGGTTTTGTATTTGGTTTTGTTTGTGTGTTTGTTTAATATAATTTAGGAAAGAAGATAAAGATAAGTGGAAGGTAGAGCATTTTACTCTTGCTGACTGTGGATCTGCCTCTGTTTCTGAAAACACATTCATTACATGTGCCTTTTCTTTTTTCTCTCTGTGTGTGGATGTGTGAGGGCGAGTGTGTTGGCTGTGTAGTTTTGATTTAAAGCACAGTGGATAACAGCAGGCTTGGTTTTATATATGAGTGGCTCCAGCAGGTGATGAATTGTCTTTGACTTTCATCATTTGCCAATAAATAAGAAACATGAGAGATTTATCATGTATGTAAAAAAAAAACTCTGGCAACATTCTCTATCATGTAAAATAAAATTTAATAAAATAGCATCCTTAAAAATGCATGTGATCACTTGTCTCACTTTATGGACTGTAAATTCCAGACCTTTGTAGTGTTTCCAACATGGGATGTAAGATTTCAGAAGTTGGACCTGCTTGTCTGGAGTCTGCTCGTGACACTTTAGCACTACTGGAGAATGGCGTCTGTTGTGTGTGGAACAGAGTGGCCATCTTTGTGTGTGTCCCTCAGACCCTTTTATTACATCCTCAGCTGTGCTCCATGAGGAAAAGGATTCTAATTGCTTCACAGCAGGTAGGTGATTTAACCTGAAGCCTAGCCATAGTTTTCATTTGCAATTACCAGCACTCTAGCACAGACTTCCTTCTGCAAAACAACAAAAACACCACGCTGAAAACCAGTGTAGAAAAGAACTACCTTTCAAACTGTGAAAAGCAAGAGGACAGGAAAGTGGGCCCAAAGGAAGAAAATGTTATGATGAACGTGGGCTTAGCAGCTCTTCACCTTGTTTAACCTTACTAATGTAGGGGTGATTTTCACCCAATCATATTTATCTGTTGACAGTCTAGAGACTTCCAAGGCTGTGGTGGCCAGTGACAGATTTTTATGTTGCTGAAATTTTGTTTGAGATAGACTAAGGCCTAATTATTTATGATTTGTCTCTTTAAATACATACCTATTACACACTTTTTTTTGTCTTAGTCACTGTTATTTATTAAGCGGTGCAATGTTATTTACTAAGCAGTTGCTTACCATGGGAGAAAAGCCATGAGGCACAAAAAACCCACTATGAGAGTTTATTAATGGAATAGAGAGGGGGTGTGCATAGGCCTATGGAGTGACCATGCAGGAAGAGAGGGAAGGAATAGGTGGAACCTGCTTTTATAGGTTCCCCCACTCCCCTCACATGCACATATGGGCTTACATAGCTACTCCATGCACAGTACATGGATTACAAAGGACATAAGGCCCTAGAATGACCAAGCATCTTCCCTGGCTACTGGACAGCACATGTGCAGTCATGTAGCTGGGGGAGTGGCTAGGAATTCTAACAGTCACTAGACTAGTTTCATGGAGTACGAGGAGATTAGCAAGACATGGTGTCTACCCCCACAGACTCACCAATGTCACACCAGAAGCCAAATACTGGACTAGCACAAACACAACAGAAAATCTTTTTAATATACATCCTCTTTGGGGATCCGCCTAATACTCTCCTAATCTTGAACTTCTAGATGAAATATTACACTTGAGAAACTATACTCTTTGGCTCTATGCCCATATGTGGATGAGTATGGGGTCATCCACTGGGTCATGGGCAACACAGCCATGGCTACTCACCCTAAGGCAAAGGGACTGCCCACCCTTCACAGTCTGGAATCCATCAAGTGGTAATAGTTCCTCAGCTAAGGGGGAGTGATTGGGAGCCCACCTTGCCTCCAGGCCGCAATTTTTTTTCTGACTTGATCATGTGCAGGTCTTAAGCAGGCAGGTACTTTCATGTGTGTAACAGCTGTGTCATTTCCAGAGGTCGGCATTTCACAGGAAACACTTTAATATAAAACTTCAGACACACGAGTACCTCCCTCTTCCACACCATCGGAAACCCACTTCGGAACTCTGTCTTGAGTGCTTCGGAAACCTCTGTCTTGGCTGAGCCTGCACAGGAATCAATGGATGCATACAATTGTGCTGTTTTGGTTTCTCTCCCAGGCCCTTTTCCACTCCTAGCTGATAAGAATCTCTAATGTGCTGTTATAAATGTTTCCCTTCTATACTTAGTCTAAATAAGAAATAGCATTTATGTCTATTAGCATCCACAGAAACATTTGTCAACAATGTGGAGAATGACATAACTTTCTTAAGTGCATCCATCTGGGAGACTTTCCAAGTTGGGAGATACCCAATTGGCAAAGACTCTAAGAAACCCATTCATATACACTAAACATGAAACACATTTTGGATTTCTTTTATATTTCAGGCTATTAGATTTGAGAGTGAAGGAGATAAGACAAAAAATAAACACACACAAACATAAATAAAAGTAAAACAAACAAGAAACCCTACCACACATAGACATGAAGCTTTAAAGCAAATTAAAATCACATCTTTAAAGTCCCAATACAATAGTGGGATGATGATCATAAAGTAGAGAGCAAGGGAGAAATCAGATCTGTCCTATCTTCTTAAGGCATGTCTCTTCATTTGACCATTTTACTCAAGGACAAGAAATTATTAAGCAAGAACACTTTTATTCTACCCTTTAACATCTTAGAGAGTAAGTGAATTAAATTCACACTCCCAGATGAGTAAGAGAAAAAGAGAAAGATTTTTACTGCATACAAATGTATGGTAGTTGACAAAGAAATGTGGCAAAGTAATAACTCTTCTCTTAGCATTGGCTCTCTTAAAATTTTCTGTGTAGACCAACTGTGCTCAGACTTATAGAAATATGTCTGTCTATACTTCCATGGTTGGGATTAGAGCCATATGCCACCACACCCAGCCCCTTTCTCTTAGGATTTATGAAGAATTATATTGTGTCAAGTCTAGTCATTAGAGTATGATGTAATCTGTTGCTAGTCCAACAACTTTTTGTATTTTGAAGTACCTATCATCTAACAACTAAATTTAAGTTGGAATTAAATTTACTTGTTCATAGACTATGAATACATTTGCATACATAGAGCTACAATATCAATAGTGATGTCATTGTTTAATATTTTTATTTTATTTTGTATATGAATGTTTTGACTGCATGTATGCATGTATAGATGTATACTACTTTTGTGCAGTACCCACGGAGCTCATCAGGTTTTGGGATTCCCTAGAACTGGAGTTATAGATGGCTGTGAGACACCATGTGGATGCTGGGAACTGAACTCAGGTCCTCTACAAAAACAACAAGAGCTTTAAACCATTGGGCCATCTCCCCAGTCCCTAGTCTAATGTTTAAAGCAGAAGTGTAGCTGAAGTTTTTCTCTCCGGGTCCCGCCAAGCCCTGGTAGTCCCATAGCCCACTTATAAAATAAACATACAGATGCTTATATTAACAGATGCTTATATTATTTAAACTGCTCGGCCATTAACTCAAGCCTACCATTGTCTAGCTCCCACTTTTATACTCAGCCCATTTTTGTTAATCTATAAGTTGCCATGTCTTCTGTGGCTTTACCTGTTGCCTGTACATGATGCTCCCTGGAGGGCAGGCTGGTGTCTCCTCCATACTTCCACCTCCCCGCCTCTCCTCTCTGTTTGTCCTGACTTTCCCATACTTCCTGTTTGGCTACCGACCAATCAGCATTTTATTTATTCACAAATACAGGACATCCCACAGCACAGGAGTTAGAATTTGAAAGCATCAAATCAAATTTCATCTCTAATACTTGTAAAACTGGAATACTAACTTCCTCATTGATTGTCCCAGCTAAACTGGTTAAGATACAAAAAATAGTATTGTTAGGCTAGGGGATAATTTGTGATAGATACCAGCATCGCCATTACTATCACAAAAGATGATTAACAAGCAACTGTTATGATGCTTAGAATAAATCTAAGATACAGTATATTCAACTTGAAATAGGATGAATATATTACATATATGTCACACTGTGTAAGACATATGCAGAACACACAGCCTATGGTTCTACTAAGTCGGCAGTTTACATATCATAGCCGATGGTTTCTTTTTTTTATAATGTAAATATGTGTTTTTAGTAATTTGGGAAAAAAGAGGAAGCAAAGAAGGAACTTTAGTGTAAGAGTATAAATCATAAATGAGTTCTAATATAGCATTTATAATGTGGTTTATACTAATGTACTTATCCATTCAGAATACGATTGGTTCTGTGTATACCGTGTGAATTTGAGCATATGTGTTCCTTTTGAATGTGTAGCACCCAAAATGATCTCATTGTTGGAGCTTTTTTTAGATATTTGGTATGTTCTTTCCAGCAAGTAACTTAACTAAGGGAATTTTAGAATTGAAACCTATGACTAAAAATTCACCAATTCAAGTTGATAGTTTGATGCTAGAATTTATACTGAAACAAAGATAGTCAACTGTCATTTGATCCATTTTAGGAGCACTTAGATGCAACAGATTTTGAACCATGTGTCACCATGGGGAACAGTGATGGAAATCAAAGAGAATAAAGTAGACCCACTTATGATAGGGTACTACACATGCAGTATTTGAGTCCTGTGATTATTGAGTGTAATATAGTCCCTCCATGGGATCCATCTTGGAAATCCCATTGGTTCCTTAATCTTTCACTTTTGTTTGGAAAACTGTCTTAGAGGAAGAATTAATGTCTAAAAATTAGATTTTAATTTTCTTTGAAAATGTGTGTGTGTGTGTGTGTGTGTGTAGGCCCTAAGTTACTATGTATAAATCTAACAAAGAAAATGTGGGATTTTGGATGTAAAATATGTTGTACATGAATTTGGTGCTTGGTCATATCATCTCATTGTAGTATTTTATACTGCCAGACAAAGCATGCTTATTTTCAGAGCAGAGTTACTAAACCAATCTATCACTAAATAATATGGAAGATGTCTGAAAAAAATAAAAAACAAAGTATGAGACAAAGTCCTTCAGTATGTTACCATATCTAAATAAAATAATTATGTATTTCTTCTCACTAAAATACTTTACATGCTAATTTTTGTTGTTGTACAATTCAATATTTTTGGCATAAATTATAGAGTATGTTTGACATGTTTTTTTTTAATTTTAATAAACCAAATTTACTAATTCTTAATAAATGTTTTTCATCTTGCTAATCTTCTAAAAGCAACGGATTTCTCATAATCATCTTTTTTATTCACTTCATCTTCACATGATTAAGAACAATTTTCAAAACTATGTATAATTTACTTCATCTAAGGGGATCAAAGTGAAAATTGGCAACATTTAATTGTTTTCTTTTAAGTTTGTATTGTCATGGCTTGACAATAACCACCTGAATAAAAGTGTGAGTACCCAGAGGGTAGAGTCATATGCCTAGATTAATAAACATGTAAGGAAAACTAAAGGTCACCTTTATCCATTGTGATGGTTTGAGTGTCTCTTTAAAAGATCAGGTGTTGCAAATGTGATAGCGTTGAGAACAGGACCTTTACAAGGCCACCGGACCACAAGAGTCACCCCATGTTTTCCTTGTCTGCCTTCTGCCTTCTGGTGTGTGATGCAACAGAGTATCCCTCCTAGAGACAGCGGATGCAGCACCTGTATCTAGGACTTTGTAGCTTCTGATGACAGATTGTCCCTACCCTTCCCAAATTAGTTTGTCTCTGATGTTATATCTTTAGAGCCCAAAACAAACTAGGAAACTTTCTAAGTGTTTTCAGCAGAACCTGAGCATCAAGCAGATATGAGATAGATAAACCAGAGAAAGAATTTTTTAAAAAATCCTCAATATATGTCTTATTATACCCGAGACAAGAACACTCAGGGAAATAAAGACCAAGGGAAGCATTTAGTGCTGAATGCTTATACTCTTTGTTGGACAAGGAACGATCATTGTAGAAACAAAGTTATAAAGAGGGTATAGAATACAAAAGTTATTTAAATAAGTTCTGTACAACTTGGTCTCAACCTCCCATCCTCCGTGATAAGAATGTTATTTTCCTTATTGAAGGAGGAGGGCAACTCTCATACAGGAATACCATCCTTTGTTTATAAGAAGCAGCACCAACACCTGTGTAATCTTACACATGCTTGTGTGCAGGTTCCTTTGACTTTAGATATCAGGATGGCACAGCAGCATTTTCGTGCAAGTGGTTTTATTCCACCTACACCTAATAATTTCTAAATAGGTCAGTTTTAAAATAATGTAGGTAATTTATCTTTTTTCATTCTGTAAATTTCTACAATTTTAACATGTTCTGAGTGTTTTGAATAATTTCTTGAACTTTATATTTTTTAAATATAATCCTATTACTTGGTGAAAATTCTGCTGCCTGCAAAAAAAAAATGATGGTATTAATGAAAATGATGACAGTGAAATTGCTCTTGGGAAAATGAATGTGAGGTGCTCCTGCTACTATGCCAAGATGCTCTTGATAGACAGGCCACTGTTTGGGAACTCTGAAAGATGTGACTGCGGGTGACAGGAAGATACATTGGAAATCATCAGACAGATGCATGGAAAACTTCCATGGAGGCAAATAAAAATTAAATATTATTTTGCCAGCTTGTCCTTTTAGAACGATTTGCTGCAGAGAAAGAAATGGGCTTGGTTAAAGACATGAAGTAAATAAAATGCAGACATAGGAAATGCCTGAACTGTCTTCACAACAGAGTCAAAAGACATCCTTTAATCTGCCAGTTTCATCTCTATCTCTAGGATGGCACAGACTCTATTGTTTTCCACACTGTATCTCTAGGGCTTAGTGTAGTGTGTGGCACACTGTAGGTGCTTAATAAATATCTGGTTAACAGTATCTGGAATAATAAGCATGCCTTATGTAACAAGGGAGAAAATTCAATTTGTGAAGCCATTATTGTTCTTCAAGTGTGAATTTTAAGTGCCTGGCTCACACCTGTAAAAACTCAGTCAGAGACTATGGATTAAATTTTAGGTGATTTGGGGTAATAGCCTTTGATATCCTTTGCCAGAGATTATCAGATTTTAATATTCAATTGGTCGCTTTCTACTTCCAACTCTCCTCTGTTGATGAGAAAGAATTCCCCAATACTGGTGGAAGTGTAGCCAACACTGCTTTCTGGATGTCTTTGTACATTCTCTTCTGTCCTCACATCGATTTCTGTGTATCCTGGTGACTTGTGCTGACTCTCTTGTAGGCTGTATATATAGAAGTCTTATTTCAAACAAATAAACGAATTCATTCAGTTACTCTATGCTTTCGGATTACACTACCCATTCGGGTTACATTCCTCGTAACTACTGATATTTAACAAACGATTCCCTCCTTTTTGTTATTTGTTTTCTGGTTGTTGTATACATTCTTCACTTATTACATTCCTCATGTCTATATCCTCCAGCACATGCTTAAATATAAAATTGTTCTGAGCCGGAGTACATGTCAGTCAAGTGCCTGCCCTGCAAGCCTGAAGACCTGAACGAAAAAGCAACTGGCGTAGTTCACGGCTGTAACCTCAGTTCTGTAGAGTTGGAGACAGATTCCTTGGGCTCCGGATAGCTCCCTAGTCAGCTAAAACCCAGGCCACAGAAAGACCTATCTAAAAATACATACATACATACATACATACATACATACATACATACATACATACATGGATGGTACCTGAGGAGTGTGATACCTGAGATTATCCTCTGACCCATACATGTATATGAATGTGCTCCTGTACACACATTTGCACACACTCATATTCATATACAAAACGTGCATCTTACATATGCTGTTCTGTTCCAATTATGCTGCCCTTTTATCAGTAATTAGAACCAAACTGAAAATGTGTTATACTACTAGTACTTCCCATTGTTTTACACAAAGATAAATGTTTACATGTCAAGAACTCTTCTATAGTTACAGATTTTCTATATGATACCAGTAGTTGAGAATGCTTCTGTAGACATATAACTATAGGAAACCAGTAGTTATTAATAAGAAATTTTAAATGAAATGTCCATCGTCTTCTGTTTATAAAGTGGCATAAATTTATACACATACATATTCATATACACATACATTATAGGTAACAAATAGACTAGTCGGATAAGATAACCATAACTACCAAGCCCAGTAATAATTATTAATTATATTAGAAAATATTCTCTTTTGTGTTTTCTTTGCAGCTATCATTCACCCCAACAGAACTGAAATCATTTTGTATACTTTATAATGCCTCTCAGAAATTAACATATCAGCTAAACAATGAGAACAGAATTGTTTAATAGCTCTATAGTGTTCCTGAAATGTCAACTGCCATATTAAAAAACAAAATCTGTTATGTGACAACCTTTCTTTGTGGGGCTAATGTTTCTTGGCTTTCATAAACTGAATCATTGGCTTATGTGCATGTTAATTGTTGTGAATGTTATATTCCTAGAAATAAGGTAGAATTATTAGTTTTAGAATGTGTACATTCTATGAGAAACTGCTTACTTTCTTAAATCATAAAACAATTGCAATTATTTGCAGAACTTGAAATACAAAGGAAGCATTCCCGTAGGCCTCGTAGATGGTGTGGCAGAATGGGGGGGGGCAGGGAAAACGGGAAAACAGCTTAGTTTTCAGAGGGGCTTGTTACATCATTCACTGTTCTGTTTTATCTACATAACTCGGGGCTTCTGATTCTCTTTCTTTTCTGTGGATAATTGCTTTGTTGTTAGTGCTTTGACACTGAGTGACAGTGCTTTTGGGTGGTTGACAGCCAAATCTATTGGCAGACGATAGTCCTCATACACAGAGAGGTGCTTTCTTTCTGCCTGGTGACAGTAAGAGCTCCTGAGTTGACAGAGGAGGTCTCATCCCTCTCAGGAAAGAGACAAAAGCAAAAGTGGGGGGAGTGAGATTTCTGACAGAATAAAAGCATCTATTTAATTCGGCTGTAGAGAGAAATATAACAGGCAAGCCGGTAATGGTTGCAAGTTAAAACAAATCGTTTCATTTATGTGTGTTTTGCCTATAGAAAATTTTATCTCTTAGTAAGCTATCAAGGTCTCCAAGTCATGTCTTTCAAAACATTGTAAATGAGAAATAAATTCATCATTTCTCAGTGGAGTTTATTAAAAGGAGATGGGAACAAAATGTAGAGAAGATATTGGTGATATATTTCATGTCACTAAATTAAAATTAAATAAATATTTCTAACAATGATTAGCAGCACACTGTTTCAAATTGTTCAAGTTCTTGAGAAATGATTTGCAAGAATAAGGCAGGGGATTTGGTTTGCCTTTGGTAAGTCGCGTCTGAAAATTACACAGATTTTGATGACCAGAACGTTCCACTCTTCCTCAGGAAAAGTGTTCACTTTCTCACTCTAAACTACCATACTGGAGGTCAGTTGTGAGCCCGAGAGTAAGAGGAATAGTAAAACCTGTTGCCCGTCTGGGTGAAGTGGACTTTTGTAGAAGTCATCTTTTTCTCTGCATCCCCTGTGTCTAGTAAAGCAACCAGCAAGGGACTACAGCTCAGTAGCTTGTTCACTGACTCTGAGTTGGGACTTCAGTTATCACTTGGATCACAGTTAAGATAGATGAACACTGTTCTAGAAGCTCAGGTCTGCCTGTCCTCATCACAGGTGAGGGGTTTCAGATTAGAAGTTCCTACTAGACACAGAGCATGTTACCATGGAAGATAAAAGCCACGAGTTTTAAATGTATTTTTGTCCTATTCAAGTACATGGTAGCTATTAATTGTATTTCAATACAAATTCCTGAAACTGTTGTACACAACTCGGACCCAAATGTCTACCTAGATGGTTCTCTTGGAGCCTTTGTGTTCCGTTGGGCAGAGTCAAAGAAGAAACAGAGAAAATGGTAAATGAAAAGACATGCTATACAAAGTTAAGTGCTGTGACAACAGTAGAAGAGAAAGATGTTACATTAGATGATGCAAAAGTAGTTCTCATTGAAATTCCATCCTCAGAGAAGTCCCTGGGTGATATGTAAGAACAACTCTGAATGACAAAATGGTCCAAGCATTTGATTATTTGGAGATCAGCAGTATTTTTCCAAAAACTTTGCAAAAGAGCCTGGTTATAAAGGAAACTGAAAGAATGTCCTTCTGAAGTTGCTTCAGGCTCAGCAAAGTGGTGTTTAGTATGATCTCAACTTCTAGGTTTCATTATCATTTTCTCAAATGTGTCTCCTTCCTGGGATGGAATGTATGAATAATTAAGTTGAAATGAATAGATGAATCAGTTTTTTTCAACTGAACGATATCACCCACTGTGAATATTCAAGTGGGAAAGATGAATGATGCTGCTGCTGGTCGTCTCCTATCATCCAGATTCACTTAAAACTCCTTTATTTGTTCTCGTTGTCCCTCCAACTGGCTACATCACAGCTACTTATCAATTTTTCATTGAGATTTGTCTCATCAGTGAATTGCCGAGGTTTTTAAGTCTCCCTACTGAAACATTGCCCAAAAACAGAATGTAGACCATACTAATGTGTTCTTAAAATTAAATTAGTGTGGAGTCCATTGTTAGGGTCCTGCCATCTGCTGATGTCCCAGAGTTGTTGCCAGATGGCCCCCTGCCTACAGACCACTGAAAAGAATAAGACGAAAGGAGTCCTGGCAATGCTTTCAAAATACAGGACTTCCAAACCCAGTCATGTGTGTGTGTGTGTGTGTGTGTGTGTGTGTGTGTGTGTGTGTGTGATTGCATGTTAATGGTTTTTCCTAACACTACATTGTACATGTATGTTTTTCACAAGAAGTGTCCTCTAAGATGTGCGTGAGTCTCACTCACATGTTCGTTCATTTATATTCTTCACACATATATGTTCTTACAATAACTGTGCTATCATACTCTAGGTGGAAGTCTTAAAAATAAAAATCGACAGGATCTACTTCCCTGCTGATAGCGCTTGCTAATGGTGATGGTCAAAAACATGTAAAATATGAACTAATCAGAGGAACATGTAAAAAACAAAAGTGTGTGAAGTATTGGGTATAAAGAAAAACAAAATTAGATAATGTGGAATCTCAGTCTGGTTGATAATGTGACGCAAGTTTTCTTTAAATTAATAGCTTTTAAACTGGAATTTCTCAAAGGTTCTAGAGTTTCAACATGTAAAAATTAAAAGTTTATAATCAAACTCACGGGTCTTGGAGAGGAGATCAAAAGCAATAGCACTTTTTCATATATACTAGATTGTGTATGCAGGCATACATCTAGAAACTATAGTTCAGAACATTCTGCTTGTAAGAACAAAAAAAATACCTTGAAACTGACTGGAGTATTCTTTTTACATATATATAACGACAGAATTAGCAATCTCATGGACCTGAAAGACAGGAAATGAAATATAGCTGAGCTCATGGATCCAGAACAGCAAGTCGGGAGCAGTGGAGGCTGCCCCATGGTGTTTCATCACTGATAGGCATGGCACACAAAGAGAGGTAGGAGTCAAAGATAACACAAAGCTTTTGAGATGGGTGAGAGAATCCAATATCCTGGCAGAGAGGGCACTCAATAAAATTACCTCCTCTTTAATGACTGACTGACAGGCAGAAGGAGTTCTTTCAAAACGAAGAGCCACATGCAGCCTCTGACATCTGACTTTGATATTCCGATTCCAGGTTATGGGTGTCATCTGTCCAGACACTTGGTGGAGATTTAATAAGAAACCCGGCACTGCGTTTTCTGTTGAGATAAAGCCACATTATTAGAACAGTTATTTGCATGTGAGTTACTAAGAACATTAACGTAGCCTGATATACCCAATGCATTTGATTCTCACACACACACACACACACACAAAAAATGATTTGGCCAGTAGGTCTTTTTGACTAGAAAAGGGACTGAAATTCATCTAGTTATCTAAAGATAGGTTTCTTTTTAGCAGAGAGTAGTTATGATTTCTTAGATTGTAAATTATGTGAGGTTTTCACCCACTGAGTAATTACTGATGTAGTATGTAAATATACTCAAACTCAGCATTGTTTTTTAGATAATACTCATTTGCTTTAGGTCCTTGAATTTGAAAAAAAATACAAGGAACTGTCATGCAGATTATGACTGTAAGCTAAAGACAAGAGATAGCTCCCATTATGCATAATATGCATTGCCTTAATTCATACAATATAACTAATATCTTAATTAGTAATGTTGTATTAGTATATCTTAACCCCCTAAAAAACAAAGTCATGAATACACTCAATATCCATTAAATAGTCAAATAAATGTAAGTCTAGCATGAATATTAGGGTAGGTCTTGGATCCACAAATTGAGTATAAGAGTACATTCAAATAATGTAATAACCAAAGCCGAAGTTCATCCAGGGTAGATGGCCTCTAGTTCCCTTTGCAGGTTTGGTGTGATGAAACAAAACTAAGATCTCCATTTGCTGAAGAGATCTAATGGACATTTTCAGATATAATTTCAAACACCAACTTCTGAAGAGGAAATGACAACGTTGCCAAATAGCCATTACCTATTATATAGTTAAACGTGTGTCTTTGTTAATCTCCTTAATCAGTTCCCATACAATTGGAAGTCAGACAAACTATAAATTTTAGTTTTCTACTGTCACACACTGTGGTTCTGCCCTAATTTGTTCAGGAATACTTTTAAAAATTGATTTGACTAGAATTTTATTCAGAGACAAATGTAGACAGAAAATTGATAGGTAGGTAGGTAGATAAATAGATCGATCGATCGATCGATAGATAGATAGATAGATAGATAGATAGATAGAGAAGTAGATAGGTAGATCTGTACATTTGTGTATATATGGTACTAAGAAATAACTAAAAATTGTATAAAAATGTGTTCTATATTTGAAAAATTCCAAACACAAATGAGAGTGTGCTGCAGTTTAGAGGGAACTCTAATATCTTTTTATAACCTAATGCAGAATTGAATCTTTTGAATAAAAATATGTTTTTGTGCATATATATATGTAGCAATAGTTATATAAAAATAGAAAGTTACTGAAAAGTTTTACACAATTTTATTATAAACACTACACAGATAAGTTCTTACAAAATATAAATAAACAAAGGATAGGAGAATGTATATTTTGGCTTTATCTCAATTTTGTGAATTAAGGGAAAAGTTCATATCATATTATTATACCTAATATATGGGTATTTTATGACAGTGATAAAATCAGAAATAGTAAATAAAAACAGGAAATGCTTAAAGCCTGTCTTATATTATCTTTAAATTTGGTTAATTATTTCATGATGATGTCTCCCAACTCAGTTCTAGTGCCATTGTCAATATCATTACAGGTCCTGCTTAGAATCCTGGGACCAACTTTTGTCCCTACGAGAAAATGGAAACAGAAACCTATGTCATTATCTTCCACTAGGATATAAATATCTTAAAAGAGTTTCAGATGATTTATTTCCAGATTTTGTAATATTCATATTTCTTATCTGCCTAACCAACTGATTTATTGAACCACTGCAGTTGATTTGACCTCAGTAGACATAAAGCACCCGCTTAGCTAGAATGTAATGAATTGATTTTTATTATGCAAACATATTAAAAACTTCATTTTCATTCTCTTTTGTTGCATCTGATTCCATAATTTTTTCTCTCTCAAATGAGGGATGCTGTTCCCACTTTTTTTCCTCCAGATTTTTTCACATCATATTCATTTTTCTTGTAGTATTCAGCCTGTGTCATCACTATCTAAATATAAGTTAGCAAATTCAATCTTTGCATGTTTAGAAAGCAGCCTCAATGGAGATTGCCCCCAGTGCCTGAAAGTACAGTAGCTAGTAGTTGAAAAATATTATCTTTAGATGAATAAATGTGAAAGTTACAACTGCTACAACTCCGTCAATTTTGTACTCTGAAGTGCATTGTTGAGGTTATATAAATGTTAAATTCTAATTAGATTGACAATTCCTACCTAAAAGAATCCTTCCATGATGGATTATGTAAAGAATGGATCATTAGGGTAAGTAAAATAGATTTGGATGTAAATATTACAGACTCACTGATCTCTTTGCTTGATATGTATGTTTGGACAAACAAATTCCAAGGCCCTTGCATGTATGTGTGTATGTGTCTGTGTATGTGAATATACCATTCTGGATACATACAGATCCATATAAAATTACCAGTTAACAGTGATAGAATAAACATGGAAACACACATATTGATTTATTTCAGTCATGATTTTTATTAAAAATGGTTCATGCAATTGCAATTGATAGATTCTAAAACTGCACATCTCTAATCATGTTGATGCATGTGTGTACATGTCTCCATGACACATCTGTTTTTGTTTTTCTCATAATATGCCATTTTACCTTTTTATTGAATGACTAAGCAGCTTCATATCATTTCTCCCTTTGAGTAGAGCATCCCCTTGTGAGTCTTCAAGCCTCCCTTTAATTTAATCTCTGTAATAATCAGGAGACCATGTGGAGATTTGTGAGAGATTTATAGGTAGGGATCAGATGGCAGGGAACTCTTGGATAAGGTTCAGTCCCTACAAAGTAATGATGTTATTTAAGAGCACGAAATCTCTCCACACCCATCACTTTGACATATGCCAAATTCTACTTGGTTGCAGCTTCCTAAAGGGGACTGCTGGAAGCAGTGTCAGTGCCTATGTGGACCTATTTGTAAGTGACAGGGCAATTCCTGTGCAAAGCCCCTAGGTTCTAAGTGAAATGATTTGGAGAACTTTAGCAAGTCCCAGACTACTTGTAGCAGGAAATTCTTCTTCTTCTATAAAACTTTTGTAGTTTCCAGGCACTTTTAAATATGACCTGGTCAGAATAAAATGCAAATGAGGTTAAATGAAATTGTAATTTGTATTTCCTATCTTCTGTATTGACTCTCATTTATTAAATACTTTTTTCTTAATAAATGTTTTATAAGAACATATAATTCTATAAAATATGATTAAAGAAATGAAAAAAGATTATTAGCAGGCAAGCAAAAGAGCGAGATAAATAGAATATTAGCTTAGGAAAAATTCTTAGACATATTCATAATCATGGAACATGCAAATGTTCCTCCCCAAATGACTACAAATTAAAAAGATCAGATAGGCTTGAATGGAAATGTCTGCCAAAATCAAATATTTGCAATGACGTCTGATCTTCAGATTGGTTTGGGTGAAGGTGGAATGTAGTAACAAACAGTTTGTTAGGGTAATTTGGTATCATCAGTTAAACTGAAAATGTGTGTAACCATCAGTTGCTGTCTGCTTCTATACTGGAAAGCAGCAGTTCTCAACTTGTGGGTTGTGAACAATTTGGGGGTTGAAAAACCCTTTCACAGGGGTCACCTAAGATCATCTGCATATCATATATTTACATTGCTACTTATAACATTAGCAAAATTATAATTATGAAGTAGCAACTGAAATAACTTTATGGGTGAGGGTCACCACAACATGAGGAACTGTATGAAGAGGTTGCAGCATTAGGAAAGTTGAGAACCACTGCTCCAATAAAAACACTTATATACCCCTTCCCCATTACCACTCCTGCCACGGTCACTAGATTTCTTATGGCCTGGTCTATTTTAAGAAAAAGATTTCACTTACAAACAAAGAAGAACTTAAGTAATTTTACAGAAGTGAAATGTATGCAGACAATACAGCACAGAATACCAAAAATAAACAATATTTATGAAGTCCATCAGTTGCTTAATGGACAAGTTAAAAAAGTGTGCGCAAGCATGTGTGTGTGTGTGTGTGTGTGTGTGTGTGTGTGTGTATGTGTGTGTGTGTGTACAAATGGGAATTATCACTTACCAGGAATACAACGTATATGGACACATTTAGACTTAAAATCTAAAATGTTCAGTTACAAGTCAAACTATAGAATAATGTGTATAGCAGAATGGATACATTACTTATGAGAAGTAAAAATAGATTAAAATTGCTGGTAATCGTTGCTAATAAAGTTGTGTCTGTGAATAGTGTTAGTGATGTTATCTCATGTAGTATTTTGTACTGAAAATTTAGTCAAACGTAAAATGTGCTATAAATGGTCAGTTCTTGATGAAGAGGACAAGTATTTCATCCTATTCAATTTTCCTCAATATAATAACAAACTCCATAGCAGTAACTTTTTTCTGCCAACTCAATATGCTACAGTAATTGATAACTCAAGCAAATATTTTCTCTCTAGCAATGAGGTGTCATGACTGTATATTTTAATGTCATTGCAGAAAACAAAGAAGTGTGTTTCCAATAAGGTTATGTTTATTCAGTATGATTTTAAATAAGACATTTAATTCTTGTACAGTTACTATGAGACATTAATTTCAAGATTCTTTGAATTGAAAACTCTAATATAATTTACCTACACAAGATTATGGTTTGGTTTTAATTGCATTAAGGCACACATTTTCCTAAAGTAATACTCAATATGCACCATCAATTATCTTAAAGAAAGAAGCACAGAAAATATATTAATTATGGGTTATGACCCAGCAAATTATGAATTTCCAACCAGAAGTAAATTATTGCCACTAATTAGCTTTCTTGTTTGCCAGACTGGGTTAAAGTCTTCATCGCATTAGTCATTTCATAAATCACTTTCTCGAGAAGCAAACATGGAAGGAATTGAGAATGGAACTCTGCTGAGAGCTTACTAATCATTAGGGCAGAGGGTTGTTGGGCAGTTTCCACTGATTCAGGAATATTTGATCAGTTGAGAATGGAATGTCTGGGAAGGTAGAAACATCATCTTTTTCCTTATGTCACTTAGGATTTGTTTCTCCAGTCTAGTATGTCTTGGAAACACAGAATCTGAATATTAATTACTAAAATGAGTAGTGCTTTTAAACTTACTTCAGCTGTATACAGCCTCTGTCAAATTATGATGACTCTGAAGCTGGGTATGCCACAAATCTTCTACCATTATGAGGTAGCAATCCTCAGTTCTCAGTGCTGTAACATACATGAGTTGTTATAATCTGATAATTTTATTTTGTTGTTTTCACCAGTCTTTGCAAATGTTCATCTGTCTCTACCTCCAAAAGTTAACATGTCCCTGTTGACATTTGTAGTTGGATATCATTTCAAAGAGCAACTTATTCAAATAGAAAATCTAAACACTAGCTCATAGTAATGGGCTAAGAAATGTTAATGAATGAGAATGTGACAATGCACTTATATGAATTACAGAGTTACATATTTGAGGCATAGTTTTATTTTGGAAATAATAACATACATCCTGGTAGAATATCAAGAAACCAAAGCAGGGCACATTGTTGATTGTTACTTATGTGTCCCTCACACTTCAAAGGTATAAGACACATCAGATGCACCAAAATACATGGATTAATGAAAAGAAAGAACAAATGAACTTCTTCAAACTTATAGGAAAGGGTAGAGATGATTTCTAGACCATCTTGTCTCCCACTGCTTGTCAGTTTGAAACATAAGGTGTGCCTCTAAGGCAGGGTGTACAGACTGTATTTCATCAGCATTTTGATGGTACCCATAGCATTTAGAAATCAAGTCAATATATCATGAGCTCTGGAGAAAAGAAATGCTATTTTCCTGATTAGCCACTTTTCTTGAGGATTCAAACTTTTAAGAGAGTTGAATCTGTCTTGTTTGATTTCTAAGATAAAGGCTATTTCAACACTAGCATGAAATGAGGCATAATTTAGTAGTATGAAAACTTGAGGAGACTTAATCAAGGTCAGTCTCCTGGAAAGAAGATAGACTGCAAAACTTTCCCAATAGAAGTATCAGTTGTGTCTGCCTCATCCCCGCTCACTAGCCAATATCCAAAGCAGACTCTTCCAAACCTCTAATGCAAAGGCCCCTTTTCAAACTGCTCCTCATCTGACCCCTCTGTAGCTTCCAGTGTCATTGAAAACCATGTCCTCAGTGTCACTGTGCCTCAGGCTCGCCTACTGCTTCCCTGACTTCCTCTGTGCGTCATCCTTCTTGTCTCATCTCTAACTGCTGTCCTCAGAACGCTTGTTCTTCACAATCTGTACTTGCTCCCCTGACGGTTTTATCCTTTCCCAAACCTCGAAAAACTGATGCATGTCTTTTTAAATATATATTTAAATCACCAGCCCAGCATGCTCTTCTGAGCCATGCAATTTTATACCATTTTAGCCTCTTAGATGTAAACTTGAGTGCTGTGCACCCAAATGGGAGTGAAACCCAGGGCAGTCTTCTCTCTCATGTAGACGTAGTTTCTTCTGAGACTTATAAACCCAAACTGGAAGTTACCCTAGATGTCTGACATAGACTATGTGCACATTATGGGAATGGGTAAACCAGTACAGGAAGCATTGAGAGACTAGACAGTCATCCCTGCAATCCAGTTATGTGAATGGACTCACGTTCCAGCAGCAAACATTTGATTGTGTTCCTCATAGACATCCATACTAAAGTAACATGTTCTATCTTCCTTTTACTTTAGCTAATCATATCAACTTATGCTGATAGACTATTATACTTAAATCATTTTGCTTTATCCTAAATAACCTTGAGAAATAGGCAATGCTATTCTTATGATGGACATGATGGAGGTGAATTTTAAATATAAGTGACTCTCTCTAAAATGTATCTAGTTAGCAATTTGCAGAGCTGGAATAGGACTTGAGATTATTTTTTTCGTTTTATAAAATATGATTTCAAGCCACTGTAAGATTATTTTTTATTATATAAAATGAGGTCAATGGGAGATTAGCCTCAGTTTCTTCATCCATAGAATAAGGATAATAATATCTACCTCAATGCGATAATTAAATGAGATAATGGATGTAAAGCTCTTAGTACAGTGATTGGGCCATGGTAAGCCCTTGTGATGGACTACAATTTATTAATGTGAGATTTTAAACCTCTTCCTCCATGAAATGTGAAGCAATTAAAGGCTTTTGAGCAAGATAGTGATACAATGAAAGGGGAAGATTAATCTGTCACTTGTGGGAAGGTTACACTTAAGTACAGCGAAACCAGAGACAAAGCAAATGCTTTGAGGACTAGCATAATGGCACACACACAAAGGAATACTTGCCTAAACAAAAGTGGCATCTGTTGGGGACCAGTTACTAGCTTGATGTGAGCCTGGAGGAGCATAGTCCAAGAGGAGGAACGTCAAGTCTGCTAGTCCCCTAGCTCAGTCAAATCCAGCAAGGGAAGGAAGGAAAAAACCTTCCTTCAGGCAGAGAGATAGATTGGCAAAGTGGTCTATATGCAGGCGTTCTCCATACAAGAGAGAAAGCAATGAAGTGTCCATTTCAGAGCAGGCTGTGCCAGAGAGATGTTGGTGCAGGACTATTATTCCCCCACTATGCTGTTTAAAAATTGTATGGCTCTGTTCTCAGCTTATACATTAGAAGCCCAGAAGCTCACAAGTCTCATTTGCACCTGCCAACACGTGTCCTGAGTAGCCACTACCTTCAAAGACCTGGAATTCCTGCCTGTTGCTTCACACTAGTTCTCAGCACTCATTCACTGCATTGCTGCCAGGTCCAGACTGGATCTTAAACGGGTCAGCTCGCAGCAGCCCTTGATTCAAGAGAAATAATGTACCCACAAGTTTTCAATAGTGAAGGGTTTCTAACCCCTGCATGTTGATGATGTTTGTCAGCTTAGTGATGCTATTATTGTCCACGTGGAATTGCCGAAATGTTGGTCTAGCCATCTCTCTACCTCTTGCACCTGCAGCAAGACAAGAACTGGATTTCCTGAGTCATGTGAAAGTGGGTAACAGTTTAGAAGGGCCTAAATGAGTTAAGCGCTGGGCTGTTCAGTATAAATAATGCAAATTCAATAGAGAGATGTGATTGGAGAGTTGGTCATGCTGGTGTTCTGGATCTTAGAATTTATGAGCAGGGAAACTAGTAGTATTTCATAATGGTTTTGAAATTTATTTAAAGTACCCAAGTTACACCTCTATGACATATTTTTATACCTGGAAATGCTAAAATACACTGAAGTGACTGGTGTCATGTCTTAACAATTGACTTCTTTAGAATGTGCTTTAAACCTTAAGAATCAGTAACATTTACTGGGTCTGTTATCAAGAAGTAAAATACAAGGTTGATAAACTTGTCTCTCAATAAAAGTGTAGAAATTTCTATTTTTAAAAATTGTTTATATCACATTTTAAATTTCTTTATTGAAACCCATCACCAAACAATAACAAAACCTGCCAAGCATTATGGCTGCTCAGTGAAGTAATAACCACTTGGATTAGTTTCTCTGCTTGAGCAGAAGTTAGATGCATGTACCGGAGTGATATATAGCATGGCCAGAGATACCAGAGAATGTCTTCACAGCAGAGTGAGCATCGGAATTGACACTAAACCCTGTGTCAAGATACACACAAAGACTTCCAGACACAGAGCTTACCTGAGGTTATAATCTGTCAAGATTAACAAAGAGGGGATGCCTGCTAAAGCAGATAGACTGTGGGATAATTGTCATCTTCAAACTGGTGAAAGAGATTTTTCTTCCCAATTAACATTCAAGTGCGTGAAACCAAAATCCATTTACTCATTTTCTGATAATTTATGCCGCAGTGTACAGAAGTAATAGTCCTGGCTTCATGGCACATTTATACAGCACTTTTCATCCCCAAGGCTCCTGAAGCTCTTTACAATTATAGCTAATGTTTGTTAAAGTACTTTGAAGGGGGGAGTGCCTCAGACGTTCCAAATATTATGATTACAAAAGACTTGAGACAGTATGTATGGGAACACTCCATTGCTATAAAACTGTTGTCATTTCTAGTGGAGAAAAAAAATCTTTTACAAGACTGATGAGCTGGTATTTATACTACTTTTTCTTCACGAAACTCTGTCAGCCACTTTTGTGCTGTGTCCCTACTGAGTCTGTTCTGGTCATACCGTGTGGCAACTTTGCAGAAGCAGGTGCCACAGCTGCAGTACAACAGCTCACTGTTACCTCACCTCACAGGGGGGTGGTACCACATGGAATCGAAGTCTTCTGTCCACATATCACCCCTTTACTTTAGACAAAGAAATATGAGCTTAAAGTAGCATTGTCCTCTGACTCCCAATTATAATATGGAGTCTATAACCAAGTAGCCTCTAAGTAATGGGTTAATAGCACATGCCACTCTGTACAGATTTAGATGATGGATGACTGGAATCTGAAGTGAGTGGACAGCTGTCTGAACAGATTATTTCATTATATGTGAAGGGATGCCATTTCTAACTATGATGATAATCACAGTAGATGAAATGCATAAATCAGTGGAGAGTTTTTTTTTAATAGCATTGGTTTTGGGGGAACAGTTTTTAACCTTTCTTATGGGCTCAATGTATTGAATTAGGAGCCAGCGGATGTTGCTATACTTGGAAGTATATGATATTGTTTCAAGTGGTACATAATGGGGTTTTCTTATACATAAGTTCAGAGTAACGTAATGATGCAATGAGATAATTCTCTTGCACTCAAGAGATTGAATACAATGTGCTTCATAATTTATTGGTATTGTTGTTTTAGTCAACTTACTCCGCAGGCACAGGAAACTACTTTTATCCTTTTCCAATATTCCATCATTATATAGTTTTAAGGTATCCATTGCCATGTAACAAAATTCTCTCAAAATTTAAATGTTTAAAACAACCAGCATTTGTTGTCTCCCATTCTCTTAGGTTGTCAGGGTCTAGTCAGTTATTCTGTTAATATTTTATGATGTTTTCATATAGTTGCAAGTATATGGTAGATGCTGCCAAATTCAAAAGAGGGTTGATCAAGATTCTGGGAGACCTGAGCATCCCTCCAGCACCTTGTAGTCTACAGGCTCTCCATCTCCTTATGCATTCATTGTGCATGTAGAATCTGCAACAGTATAGGGAAGCTGCTACTAGAGCACAGCACTCTCAGAAGCAAAGGATCTCAGCAGGCAGAAGCAAAAACCACCAATCTGTTCATGGCTAGGCCGGTGACAACAAGATTTAATTTCTGCTATCTTCTGTCAGTTAACTCTAGACCCAGCACAACCCACATGCAATATATAGGCACCATACCCAAATTCATCAAGGATCTAATTTATCGAGGGTCATTTCACGAGACAGAGACTACAGTGCCCCTTGACAGATGGGGCATGATGTTTTCCGGATTGCCTGACAAGGCAATGGACACTAGTTCAAAGCTCCTGCTCCTGGACCCTGACTTTTATTGTTTTGTTTATTGGTCATCGATGTCAGTTTTGATGCTTTACGTAAAGTGATTTATGCTTAATTATACTAAAAACTTCTGATTGCTAAAACACATTACTAAATTTTCTCTCCCATGTGTTTATTACTTTATTGTGGGTATCAGGCTGTATTCTATAATACAATATAGTGATGAATAGTATGGATTTTAAAGAAATAAATTATCAGTGGGGAAGGGGAGAGGGCTCTGCTGGTGAAAGCACCTATTGACACCACTCACAATCTGGTTTGAGTCCCCTCAACCCACACTGAGGAAAGGGGGAAAGTGACACCCACTAACTGTCTTCAGACTTCCACATGAGTGTGACACATGTGAGCCCCCAAACACAAAATAAATAAGTAACAATGTAATTAAAAAGTCAGAGTTCAAATCCTGACTAACAGTCAATCTGTAATGATTTTTGTCAGGGTCAATTAGCATTTTAAAGCTTTCTTACATTTAGAACATATATCTTATAGTAATATTTCCATTAATGGAGATAATGCACAGGAAACTATATGCCTTGGGCATAAGGCTTCTGAAGCACTCAGTAAATGGTACTATAGTTTCTCTAAGTGTTGTGTCTGAAGATCTTCCCAGTCACCCTAATTACTCCAACTCACCTGCTTACAGAATCCAGTGCTGTCAAACTACTGGTTCTAAATGCGGGAGAAATCACATGACTGATTCTCAATGTATTTGTGGATTCACTGTCCGGTGTCTCAGTTCTCCTAGGCTGTCATATTTAGTTCTCTAAAACTGTGTCCATTCTCTCAGCTCTCTTCTGAAATGCACCCAGACAGATTCAGCTAGCATTTCTCAGAACAGTCAGAAGCATGTGTACCATTTTTGCTTTTCTGTGTTTGTCTTTAAAGGGAATTCTCTCTTGTTCCCCTGCCACAGCCAAAGGAAATTATCAGAACTTGGTGCCTGAAAATTTAAACAATTATCATATACATATACTTATATATCCATATGAAGCTGCTTACATGGTTTTCTGTGGGGACAGATGCAAATGCATGCATGATTCTTATTATCTTGATAAAGCTATAGAAACATTATAACAGATTTCCCTCAGTATTTCAGTGGCATAATAATACTTGCTCTCCACCCCTTCAACCATGAAGTAGAGTTTTGAGTGGTAAGTCAGACAGAGAAGAATTTGGGATATGAATTGCTCTGGTCGAGAAGTGGTCCCCAACACTTCCATTCACATTGCCATGGAGAGGACTGAGTCTTACAGCCTGTGAGCAAAGAACGCTGCGAAATACAAGTTAGCTTTCAGCCACAAGAAAGAAACAGTACATTCTGGAACATAGGTAGCAGCTTCTGACAAGCCACCTACATTATAGAGGTGACATGGCCCAGATATAAAACAAAAACAAAACACAGCCAGGGAATTGTAAGGACTGTGACAGACTAGAAAGCTTTTGATCCAGCAACACAGGGCGCCGTTAGTTTAAGCAACTTTTGCCATGGAGGAATGTTTGCCAGTTTCAGTCACATCTTGTGACTATTTTTACACAAACAACAAAAAACCGCTATTTAAAAACTACCAGAAATTTATTCAGTACTTTCGACAAAGAGTATATAATCATGAAAACTGATTGAATTTAGATAACAATGCATTGATCTATGGAGACTGTTTGCAATGTCAACTCTGCTAAATTCTAAAAATCTGCATAGTTTATATCCAAGCAGGGTTAATTCATGTAAAAGTCTTGGACCAATTGTCAGGGAATTAGGCATTATAGTCTGACTAGGAAGAGAATAACCTAAGTTCTTTATAAATGATAAGAAATGAACTTAAGTGCCATGTTGCTCCAGTTGCACCTACTATGCATCGTTGGTATTTATTGCATTATGCAAATGGCTGGAATCATAAGTGGCCTTGTAACTTGTTTGATAAAGGACCTATGACAGTGAGTGGTTTTTTCCATTGTAGGAGTAATAATAATCCATGATGTACCTTGCTTCTTTGTTTTACTCTTTTTCATGACAATAGGCAAAAAATCAGCTGGTGCCCAGGGTGCCAAGGATTCCAACAGAGCTTGCCACAAACCAAAAAGGTAGGAAATATTAACAGAGAGTTTTGAAATTATCAGGATTTGGAGCTACATTTTTATTATAATATATTCTGACTAATAGTTTAGTCAATATCTCTTTCAGCAGTTACTTTGGACAAGGATTTATAGGGGCTTGAATTAGGAATTATAAGACTCATAGACCCGTAAATATGGAGCTAATAAACTGGGTGAACTTGCTTGTATTACTTAATTTATCTGATCCTCTGCATTGTCATCTGAAGTGGGTACTAATAACTTGAGACATTTTTAATTTATGCATTATTCCAAGTATATCAGCATGACATCTACCTGAATGACATGAGCAGTGAACAAAGCCTGAGGACACTGAACCGACTCCTATTGTGTTTATTATTATCACAAGTTTTAACCATGCTTAAAATTAACAGACATTAAATTTAGATGTGCAGAATGAATTCACTGGGAAACAATTTATAAACAAGACATTGTAATAATAAAAAAAAAAGCTTGTTGATTACTCCAATCACAGAAATATCTACTGGAAAAAATCTAGAATAAGCTTAGTGACTTGAGAGCTTAAGTCCCATCTTTAACGCTGTATTTGTCATATGAATTTGGTTTCCTCTACAAGGCTTTGCTTCATTTTCTGTGACTTTTATTTACCCTGCCAACTTCCATAGTGCAATTAGGATGGTTCTTGAAGTCTGTAGGTCACTTTGCACCACCCACTGAGAGAAATATAGGAGAAAACGGAAAATTTGCTTTGCTTTGAAAAAAAAAAAAAACCAGAACATTTCAATACATCTTTCAGTGGTGGAAAAAAAAATGAAGGAAGCAAGTTTAAGATGAGAAATCACTAGCCAGCAAGCACATTGTGATAAATCAGCTATAACATGATTATAGCAATGTCCTTGGGAATAAAATCAATGCCGAATCAGACGTAGATAGACCAGGGGATCAAACAGAGGTCAAAGGTACTTCTTCGTCTTGAAATTGGATAATTATTGCTGTTATTATTGTCAGTTCCTGTAATATAATACAGGAAGAAATACATGGAGTCCCTCTGCCGCTTTTATTGGCTGCCTAGACAAGTCAATCCATTACAGAGAAACAAATTTAAAAATATTATGCCATTCAGATATCAAGTGAATTAGAGTAATTAGAAAAAAAAACAAGTCCTTGTGATTTAAAAAAAAATAGTATGAAAAAATGAGCAAATTCTAATGAAAAATGCCGTATCTCTTATCTTGAGAATCAGACAATAAAGCTCTCTGTAACAGAAGATACACAGGGCTGAAAATCTGCAGAGATGAACTGAAAATCTGCTTTTCAACCTAACTACCTATGTATCTGAGAGACAGATTTTTCTTTTATTTTTAACTGTTAACAATGTTTCTTCATTCTGCTGCTTTGATAATACCTAACTTTCCCTTACTCTATTCACTATCCCCATGGCCACCATCTGGTAAGGTAAGCTCCTTGCCTGATTTCTGTCTTGCCTGTGTGCTCATCTCCCTATCTTTCACACCCCATGTTTCTTGTGAAGGGTAACCCAAGGGATTTTTCTGAAGTTACAACTATCTGATTGCAACACCAGCATGCTATAAATCATGCAGTAGCTCTCTCTCGAAGGAATTAATTTCCAAAGATAAAGGCTATTAGCATTTTCCTTGCCAAACATCAGTCAAATTGATTGCCAAATAAGTCCATCTTTCATTTTCTATTTAATATTTAGTAATAATCTTGTGTTTTCCATGTTAGTTTCCTGATCTTATTCTGCTGAGGTGTCTTTCTCTTTATTTCTAAAGTCCTTTTGGAGTAATTATTGGGGTGGCACTGCAGAATCTCTTCCTTGCTCAGCCCTGTAAGCACAAACAGTATTACTGCCACAAGGAAGTATACATTGACTAAAACCATTTGTTTTATTTGAAGTATTAAGATAGAAGTTTTCTCTTAGCTCCCATAGAAATGCCAGAAAGCACATTCTATTAATTCACAGCAAAAGAAATGAGTATGCTTATATATG
>CABHPQ010147614.1:28852-47407 GCA_902168405.1 Peromyscus aztecus
TGACTGCCAGCCGCCACCAGGACAAGCAGCTTGTAAAGATGCTGGTAAGCCACGAGCCATGTGGCAAGGTATAGATTTATAGAAATGGATTGATATAAGATATAAGGACAGTTAGCAAGAAGCCTGCCACGGCCATACAGTTTGTAAGCAATGTAAGTCTCTGTGTTTACTTGGTTGGGTCTGAGCGGCTGTGGGACTAGCAGGTGAAAGAGATTTATCCTGACTGTGGGCCAGGCAGGAAAACTCTAGCAACAAAAGAAATGAGTATGCTTATATATGTATATGTATATGTATGTGTGTGTGTGTGTGTCTGTGTGTGTGTGTGTGTGTGTGTGTACACATATGTGTGTGTGCTTTGTATGCTTATCTAAACCCCTCTAGCCATTCATTTCTCATAAAGGAGAAGTCCCTATTGTGTCAGGCGGTAAAGCATATGCTTGTGAATGAAGAGTCTCAGAATTGTGATCAGAGGCTCACAAACATTTTAGCACATTTTATTTTGTCTGCTTTTTTTCTCAAACAACTCAAGTGCAGATGTAGTCCAAAGAGTAAAATTGGTGTTCTATGAATGTTCTTCTAAGAGCAGAATAGGTCCATTCGTAGACAAGTGCCCAGCTCTTTGTCATTAATGGAGTGTTCATGTAATGATTGATGTCTGAAATGATTTATAGTAGGAATGAGCAGATTTGGCTTATGGAGTACCTTGCTCAACAGCACCCAGGACCAGGAACTTTTCTTCTAAGAGTCTCTTGCTGTCTGTGGTGAACACTCCTCAAGGCCATGCATCCCCCAAATGGACAAAGTCTCCTCCTTATGCAGGCATATACTCAATGATCTTTTCTAATAAGGAATTCATCTTTATTGATTCTGTGGCCAGGCCTGTATAGGATGTTTTCATTTAGTGATCCATAATCATAGGTAATAAGGCAATATGTAGTGATGTATTCATGAACTTGATACCTAGAATAACTGACCACATTGGCATATTAAAATGTTTGTTTATATATTTGTGCTTGTTGCATTACATTTATTATTAACTGCTCCTGAATTAAAAACTTGTTTGTCATAAGAGAACTCTCTACGATAGAGTGAACAGAGAAGTCAGTGGATACCAATCAGATTGTAGGAATTTGCTAGGTAATATTTATTCCCTAAGTAACGAGTCATTTGATTTTTATCATCACAACAAAGATTCAAGACATGAAGATAGATGTACTTGTTTGTAGTAATGGTTCATCTTTGACATTTAACAAAAAGCAGAAGTTTTTTTATACCAGAGAGAGAAGTATAAACATAATTAAAAGATACTGATGGCCAAACTCAGATGTCACCATGATGGGTTTTAGATTACTTTGAAAAAAAAAATCATAGGCATTTATGTGAGGCATTTTCTACATTATGTTAATGGAGGTTGGAAGACCCACATAAATATGGGTGATACCATCCCATTGACTGGAGTTCCAGACTAAAGAGAAAGTACACAGGGAGCTGAGCAGCAATGTTCCGTCTCTTCCTGTTTCCTGACTGTGGCGTCAGTGTGACCATCTGGCTTTAATTCCCAAGGCTACCATTTCCTAGCCATGATGGACTGCAATTTAATAAAGCTGTGAGCCAAAATAATCCCTCCATCCCTTAAATATCTTCTCAGGTATTTTGGCACAGTAATGAGGAAGATGACTAATACAGATATTAAAGTAGGAAGTGCTCACCTCTCTGTAAAACATTAGTCATGGTAGAGTAATGTCTATTCTACAATGTATATTTTATGTAAGATTGGTTAAATACCAACAGATATAAATGGAACTTGTGTTAAATAGATATAGCTCATATTCCTTGTGATAATAATTATTTCCCATATTTAGACTCACATATACAAAATATTTTTTAAAAGAAAAGAGAAGAAAATAGAGTAGAACACATCAGTCAGTAGTTCAATATCAAATTTCTATACTTACTCATGACAGAATATATTAAACATATAAGCATCCCTTCCAGGAGACCAGACTTTTTGTAAAATAGATATAAACAATGTATCCATTTACTCAGCTACTTGCTAACTTCCTAGGGATGTGAATTCCTAGGTGAGATGTGAACAGCAAATGTTTTGACCTATTTGCTCCTCTGGGATGTCTAGCTGTCATTGTTTAGTTGCATTCCCTTTCTTGTTTTGAAAGTATTACTTATTTTGCTATAGTGTTTATTTCTAGGTGCTTGTGATGTTTATTATGTATTCAATTAAAACGTATAGGCCGTCTACTATCTGAAGTTTTTTGTTGTTGTTGTTGTTTTTTCCTTTTTACATTTTTATTTATTTTAATTTAATTTAATTTTACATATCAGCCATGGATTCCCTTGTTCTCCCCCCTCCCCCACCTTCCCCCCAGGCCACTCCCCCATTCCCATCTCCTCCTGGGCAAAGACTCCCCTGGGGATTGAGTTCAACCTGGTAGATTCAGTCCAGGCAGGTCCAGTCCCCTCCTCCCAGGCTGAGCCAAGTGTCCCTGTATAAGCCCCAGGTTCCAATCAGCCAGCTCATGCACTGAGGACAGGTCCTGGTCCTACTGCCTGGATGCCTCCCAAACAGATCAAGCTAATCAACTGTCTCATAAACATGGTATGTACTCACTCATAGGAGGATACTAGATGTAAAACAAAGATGACTAGACTGCTGCTCACAACTCCAGGGAGGCTACCTAGAAAACAGGACCCCAAGAAAGACACAGGGATCGCCCAATGACAGAGAAATGGATGAGATCTACATGAACAACCTGGACGTGAATGGGGGTAATGAAGGGCAAGGGTACAGGCAAAGAGAGTTTAGGGGAGCGGGAGATCCCAGCTGGATCAAGAACAGAGAGGGAGAACAAGGAATAAGTGACCATGATAAATGAAGACCACATGAGAATAGGAAGAAGCAAAGTGATATCTGAAGTTTTATTGGCAAGTATGAGAAGACATACAGGAGTGAACAATTTTGACTCTTTTTTGTTTGTTTGTTTGTTTGTTTGTTTTTTGGTTTTTCGAGACAGGGTTTCTCTGTGTAGCTTTGCGCCTCTCCTGGAGCTCACTTGGTAGCCCAGGCTGGCCTCGAACTCACAGAGATGCGCCTGGCTCTGCCTCCCGAGTGCTGGGATTAAAGGCGTGCACCACCAATGCCTGGCCAGTTTTGACTCTTACTCTTAAAGAGCTGATAGATTTGTAACAAGAGATGTGTGTCTTTATGTTTGCACTGAATTTAACCTGAGCTCTCTCTCTCATCTGGGGCAAGTGTAGACATGATATTAGTCTATTGAGTGAAATTAGGACAAATATTTCATTCCTCTCCTCTGTAGATCCTCACTTTTATAACGATACACAAATTATTTTATATATGAAATGAAAAGATATGCAAGGGTTGGTGAAGCAAGGGAGTGAGTGTGAACTGGGAGAAAGGAATGGGTATGAGGTGATGAAGGCGAATACACATAGCCTATTTGAACAAAGGTGTCTTTGAGAAGTACATCACTATGGACAATAAAGATATGCTGATAAATTTTTAAACACTAACTACAGAAATTAGTCTGTAATGACTACCATTGTTATACCTTCATTAATTTGTATCCCTTTAAATTTTATGGAGTATTAAAAACCAAGGAATGGATGACACACTTTGATTATGTTACTTAAATACTAAGAATGTCATGCCTGTAAAAAACTTTCAATATTAAAATAATTCTGCTATGAAAATATATACTTTCAGACACTTTTTAAAAACGTGTATGTTACAAGCAGGAAAGTGTATTGTGGCTGATATCTTGTGTTATTAATGTAAGTCTGTATGTTCTCAAAATTAATACAGGGCATTAAAATACAGAGCAAAAATTACAAAGCATTAAATTTAAAGCTAAATATTTAGAAACAACTCTACAAATCGCACTGTATTATTTGTTATTTGAAGAAACTCTTTTCTGTTCCCTTAGCATTCTGGTATTGCAATTACATCTTGCTTTACTGACATTTTCACTCACAAAACTTTACTGTAGCTAGTATTCCAAAATTAATACTATAGAGGCTTCAATTTTATTGAGCTCCACTATCTGAAATAGTCATTTACATGTTCCTCAACCCATGAATTCCTCCTGAACAGCAGCACAATTATTCTAGTTTCTTTTATTAAATCCCCAAATCTCATAGGCAGAGATAAGTAAGTCCTCCTTGATAAAACAAATGCTGATTGAACACTTGTTATTATACCCCACAGCAGCACTATGTTTTGTAACTGAAATATGCAGTTAATTCACTGACTCTTTTCCAATTTAAACATACATCAAAAGTCATATATTTCAGCCACAGAAGTTGAACAAAGAAACAACAGTCTAGGCTAGTTCTGGCTCTCACTTGTGATATGACATCAACGAAGCTGAATGATGACTGTAAGTTGGAAGCAAGACTAGACTATAGGGCAAGACTCTGACTCGGACAATCAAAGGGAAGGAAAAGAAATGGTCATCTTCTTACAGGTCGTCATCACCCAGGCAACTCTCTTAGAAGACATATGCATATATAAGATTATTACATTAGCAGCTTAACCAAATAAACTTGGAAAAATAATTTTCAGTCTCGCAAAAGGAGACAATGAGGGAAAGCTTTGGAAACCAGAAAAGAGCAGTTCATTCAAGGATGTACAAGTGTTCTTCTGTTTATATCTCAGCACTAACATCTACCATGTTATAACAGAGATATTTATTTTAGTTTCTTCCATTTCCAATATACAAGTTAGTGACTATGACCATCCTAATATCATCACTGAAAGCAGCATTATCTCTTGGGTAATTCAGTGATAATTGATGATAAAAGTGCTTTCTTAAAACAGCAATTGATGTTTGTTTTGTTACAGTGTGTTTCCACAATGTAAGCTACCTCCTAAGTGATTGGTAAATAAGGGCATGCTGTCATCTTAATGTGGAAATCATAATTTTCCCAGCAAGTTATTGATTTTTTACCACTAACTAGTCACTGCTGAATGCAAAGTATAGAAGCAAAGCTGAAATAAAATGAGAGCTGGAGAATTTCATTGGGTCCATGGTATTCATAGTTTCCCCCCTCCCTCAGTTGAACCATATGCTGTATCTCAAAAGATCTTTCTAAATGAATCCCCAACATTTGTGTATTTTTATCCAATCTTCATCATTGATTTGTTCAACCCTTCTCTATACCCCTCCAATACTATGCTCTAAAATTGTATTTTTAAAGTAAATTACTTATTTGTAACATTTATTTACAGTTTAGGAATACAGCATATATTTTTTAAAGTTAATTAGTTTGGGTATTTTTTATTATTATATGAATTGCTTGCCTGGTTTTGTTCTGAAAAGTCTGCACAGATTCAATTTTTCCATATACTTAGTTATATGCTGTTGGGTACTATAAGACTGTCCTGGAATTTTTATATTGTGTACTTTTGATAAACCCTTCTTAAAAGAAAAATTAAATGAAATCACTCATGAAGTATTTTCAACAGGACCCCATGGAGGAAAGAAAGCTCGCCCTCCCCTTTAGACAATAATCCATGAAAAATACTAAGAAGAAAATCCACTTGCCTCATTCCCCAGGCCATGCTGTTAATCTACTGTCCACACAAATGCGCTCAGATCTCTTTTCCCCATAGTAAAGCTGTAGCCAGTGCCAAAAGCCAGAGTACAAAAACAAATAAATGCCAGAACAGTGAATAGTAATGTGGTCCATCAATTTGTTTTGGTAATTGGCACATCCCATGCTGTAGATTCCTGGCTCCTCTCAAATTCAGCTGCTTTCTTGTCTTACGTTTTTTCTCATGCTGTCTGCTGCCTGTTCTCTTTCCAACATGACTGCAAACTACTTAAGTAAAACACACATTTTTTTATGTCTATTTTTTTCAGTAGCTTGGAAGGGGCTACCTGATTATAGGCTATTGATATAATTTCCTAATTGATTCATAGGACTTTGTGCTATCACTTATATTAAACTTAGGAAAAATGTTGAAAATTGTTAATTTTTACCACTGAATTTAAAAATTGACAAATCAGATAGAACAAACCCTCCCCATCACTTCCACATATACTATTTTTTGGTGAGCCTTTTGGGTAGGAAGAATAGGTATGTATTAAGTGCATGTTATATAAAATACCCCTTAGTGATATACTATGAAGTAATGCTTACTTTATGTTATTGTAAATGTGTCTACTTTCTGTAGAAAGTAATAGCAAGACAAAATAATTTTAACTGTATAATCATAATCTGAAATATCCATATATTCTCAACAGCTGCAATTAAGTAGTTTTGTTATGTGATTTTTAAACCTCAAGCGATGGTTTCTTTAGAGAGGATATTACTCAGTATGTTTCTATTTTGATTAGCCTAATCCCTGCTAAGGTTGAGTATTCCAAAGACTTGTAGAAGAGTTTTATTCCTCTTCCCTGTTGACAATATTGGGGTTTTATTATAGACAAAGGATTGCTTCTGATGTTGTTGTTGGCTTGAGTAACATTCCTCCCTGGTAGGAAGTCTTTGTTTCTTTCCGTTTCTCTGGTAGAAGGAAAGAATATTTGTCCTTGGTGGCTGTGTGTTTTCATCAAGCCGAGGATGTCAGCTGTGAAAGATAATTAATGCAGCAATTATGACTTCAGTAGGTGAAATAATTGTTGAAAACAGATATTGACATGTGGCATCTTTCTTTCCAGATGTGAACTGGGACCTTTTCTAACCATTTACAGGCTCTGGCTTGTAGTTGTTTACATTTTACTCTATCTGTCTATATATCACATTTATATCTACCTGTCTATGGAGAGAATAGCTGGGTGTACAACACCACATTGATGCTTCCCCTATTCTCACTTTCAGGCAACACTTTGAAATCCCAGTCACATTTATCGGCATTTAACCTATGTATGTGAAGAAATCCCTGTAATGACATACCTGGGCTTGATGGATTACCATCTTACCAATTGTCTCAATACACTTTGTACCTAGTGATGAATTTGCTAAGACTTTGAAAGGGCACATTCTTTGATGGGCTTGAAATTTATTTAGAGGAGCAAGAGCTGGCCCAACACTTAACAGTCTTACTGCTTTTGGAGTGGATTGAGTTGGTTCCCAGCACCCATGTAGCAACTCATATGTAAACTATCGTTCCTGGGTATGTGTCACCCTCTTCTGACATCCATAAGTTCTTGCCTCTATGTGGTACACACACACACACACATACACACACACACACACACACACACACACACACAAATTCAGAGAAAGACAGATGTGTTGCATTGATCGTTGTACCAGGGTGTATGGTTAGCTCGGTACACATACTGCATGAAGAGCCTCACAGCCTAGTGACCCACATAGAACAAAACAGGCACATTTCTTCATAGCTATATTGAGTTTCACTAAAATTCTCCAGAAACCATACACTAAAATTCACCTGTAGTTAATACATTTATAATTGCATGTCTTTGTAGTAGTAGTTCCTAGCAATAAACTGTGACAAACACCTTTTTTCTTGACATAACATATTTCTTATGATTTTCTGAGACTTCTTAAGATGGAAATAATAAAACCAGGAATGTTACCAATGCCTTATTTGTTAAATTTATTGTACTGTGATGGTTTAGAATTGACAATTGAATAAATTATTGTGTTAAGAAGACACAGTTATGATTTTTAATCCAAATATAAAGGCTTTACCAAGGGAAAGGCCACAATATATTTGGGAGACTTCTTTAAAAAATCTTTGTTTCAGATTCCTCTAGTATCATTCAATCCTTGAACATGAAGTTTTCATTGGCAACAACCAAGATGTCATCATCCATTTCTTGGAGTGGTTCCATAAACCTGTCTATCAACTTCAACAAACTACCTGGCCTGTAGGTAGGGTTCCCAAATACTAATTCTCATTTAATTAAATATTAATCAGTATTTAAATATGCCCAGTACCCATAAGTATCTCATCATTTAGTATAGCCTTGTTCACTGCTCTTATTCCTTAACCATAGAGTCTAGGAAAGGATGGAATGATTAGTGAATGGTTAATGACATTAAATCAGTAATAGCATATACAGCCTGTAGTGGTCAGTTCTATTTATTCCAGTAAATACCTGAGGCTGGCTATTTATAAGGAAAAGAGATGCATTATAATCTCAGCTTGGTAGGTTCAAAGTCAGGAAGAATGCCCATTTATTTGATCCACAGTTAGAACTGAAAATGCACACACTGGAAGACTGTGAGGAGCAAAGAGTAAATCTTTAAGCAGGAAGTGGAGACCAAGAGAGGATCGCTATTCTTCCTTTTATAACAACACTCTTTTTAGAAGTCTGGGACTACCTCAGAGATAGCTTAATACTTTTTGAGAAAGGGAAAACCAGAACCCAAAGACTTCTGACAAGACTTGTTTCTGCAGTGCCTCTCAACCTTACCTCTTGAGAAACAGTCCATCAACTACATGGAACACTGGGAAATTCCAAACCATAACAGAGCCCAGTGACTATCTTCTCTGCTTCCCTAACTGAAGTGTTTGGTTTGGATCTTGTTTATTGGTTTGTTTGTTTGTTTGTATGTATGTGTATGTGTGTGTGTATGTCATGCGCATTTAGTTTTGTTTTGCCACAAAAGATTAGCTAATAATTCTGATAATTTTGAAGAAAGGAGTATGTCTTGGAAAACAAACTTGAGTATGATACCCTCTCATAAATTACATGATCAATAATTATTTCCTTGGCTTACCATGTGTCTTGCTGTTCTTGAAAAGGAAGGATATAACCCATTCTCTTAATGAACTAGAAGTGAGAAAAGTTGAAAACTAAGTTTTTCCCATGGACTGTAAATTATGCTGATTTATAATCAGTCATGGAGTTCTTATTTAGCTTGCACTCAATCTAAACATTATTTTTTAAATCAAGGAATATAAATTAAAGATTTAACCTAAAATATAGATAACCTACATTTTATAATAATGCAGAAGTTTAAAAAGCCAAATTGTAGCCATCCCTATGGGCTCAGGGTTGGTCAACAACATTAGTAGCATTTTTTTCTGACTGACATGGTCTCCTTAATTCATGTATGATACCTAGATGACACTGTTGACTTTAAATTTGTAATTTATTTTTTCGTCTTTACAATTTGTCAAGGTATTCTTATAAAATATAAGAAAATATAGTGGGAAAGGTTTAACCATTCTGAGAAATATAAGGAGGGTCACAGTGAGCATTTGCTCTCTCATCAATGACAACTTTCCTACATTTGAAACTGGGAGAGAGAAGTTTTGCAAGTGTGACACTCATTCGTCTCTCTCCTGGTCTGAAAGGATGATAGTGACCTCTAGCATCAGAGAACTATGAGATAACCTTTGTAGAATACAAAATCCTAAGGTGGAATTGGGGAATTATTCACCAGGCAAGTAAATATTCAAGGGCATCTTGCAATTTCCCAAGGGAAAATAGTAACAATATTGTGAAATTTATGTAGTTTTATTTGGGAAGCAAACACATGATCTTGTATTGTTATGATTGCATGCATCCATAAAAACTGCCTTTGCATAATGGAACATTTGATACTAATTGTGTAGCCAACACTTTTGAGAGAAAACGGGCCTGATTCCTAATCTTACTTCATTAGTGCTTTTAAGCAAAAACACAAATTGTATTAGTTTTCCCAAAAGAGATAGCTTAAATATGATGTCTCTGACTTAAAAAATGAACATTATGACAGTAACGTATTTCTGTATTTTAAAAATGAAACTAATTCTTCATCCTATCTTTGGAGATATAATGCATTTTGTACTTTTGTTTGTAGACATTAACTATCTACTGGCTAAGAGCTTGCAAAAAGAAATAGACATAAATGCTGTTAATTCTCAGCTCACTGTATCTTAAAACATGGCTTAGGAAATAAAATGAATGTGATAGATAATAGTAAAAATAGGAAAGGAAATTTTTCATTAAGTGACAGGAGGAAAAAACATAAAAAAGTTAGTTTTTCCTTATTTTAGGAAATTATGACTAGTATTTTTTTTTCTGTTTCCTTTTTGAGCCTCAGTACAATTATTTTTAGGTAATTCCATAGTTGACATTATTGAGTGTTTTTATGTGTCCATACATGGTGTGTTAAAAAGCATCTGAATGATTTGGGGATTTTTGCAGGTGAACTTAATTTTCTCTCAAGGCCCATTTTAAGATTTTTGGTTTTGTGCTAAAAGGTTGAAAAAATGTGAAATTCATTTTTGAAGTTTGGTTTCTTACCTTTTTTTCCCTTTAAGTAAAATAGGTAGGGTTTCATCTAGCCCAGGAAGGCTACTATGGAATAGGCAGGAGAGATTCCTCAGTAGTGAGGATACTTGCTGCTTCTGCTAGATACTTGGTTTGATTCCCAGAATTCACATGGAGGATCACAGTCACCTGTGACTCCTGTTCCAGGGGATCCAATATCTCTTCTGACCATCCTCAACACTACACACATACACATACATAGTGCACATACTTACAAACATATTACCGACATGCATATACACACACAAGCATATACACATACATACATACATATGTACATACATACATACATACATACAAACATATACCCATACATTTCAAATTTAATAAATCTTTTAAAAACTACTGTAGAATCTAGGATTATCTTGAACACTTGTTATCCTGCCTCAACCTCCTTAGTGCTGGGATTATAGGCATGCACCATCATGCTGGTCACCAATCACAGATTTACATAATTATTCCAGACAGACAGAATATTTCCATCATTGAATAAAGTGCCTCAATGTTTCTATAGCTCAATTCCCATGCCCAACAGACACCTTCCATATGCTTTCAACTGTCCTTTGGTCACATCTAACTTACATGTCAAATACATACATTCAGAGGACATCTAATATTTGTGTCTATCTCTGTTAGCTGACATAATGTTGTAGAAACTCATACATAGGCTGTAGTATATCTATAGAATTTTTCTCCCTGAAGACTGAGCATGTAAATATATAACATGGACATATGAAGATATGAACATATATTAAAGATATGAACATATCACAATGCAATATATCCATTCTCCTGAGATGCCTTGTGAGTCATTTAGGTTTGCCTATTGTCTTAGGGTTTCTAAAGCTGGAAAGGGACACCATGACCATGATAACTATTAATATAGAAAACATTTAATGGCCTGACTTACAGTTTCAGAGGTTTAGACAATAATCACCATGGCAGGAAGCATGGTGCCATGCAGGCAGGCATGGTGCTGGAGAAGGAGCTGAGATTCTACATCTGAATTGGCAGACAGCAGGAAGGTAGTAAGACACTGGGCCTGGCTTGAGTATTTGAAACTTCAAAGCCCACCCCTAGTGAAACACTTCCTTCAACAAAGCCATACATACTCCAACAAGGCCATACCTCCTAATAGTGCCACTCCCTGGTGACCAAGCATTCAAATCTATGAGTCTATGGGGGGCCATTATTATTCAAAACCACACCCATGGAAGACCAGGCTATGATCATTTATATTGAAGTCTCTGTAGATAAAAGTATATAACATTTACAGTGGGATAATTTAAGACCCTAAGGGTGGATTAGCTCAGACATAGTGCTGATGCAGGAATTTCCAGGCAGTTTTCAAAAGTGGTTACACCATTTATAACTATCAAGAAAGCATTTGTGACATCAAATTTTCAAATTTTATTTATTGAGGTATGACTGTTTTGAAGGTCAACAACATGGAAGTACTGTTGAAAGCACTGTTGGCTTAAATATACGTCTTTTTGTGGGGAGTTTTAAGTCTTTTACCATTGTTTGAATGTTATCTATGATACTGTTATTGTTAATATGTCAGACTTTTAATAAATCACGGGTAAGACTTTTTCAAAAAAGAAGTTTTAAAAATGGATATTCTCCATTGTGTATTAGTTTTCTCTACATCACTTTAATGGCTTTCAGTAATGGATGGCCTTTATCTTAAGTGACATTCCATTTATTGTTTTTCTAACTTTTGCATTTTTATTTCCTGTTTTAGAGATCATAGCTTACTTGCATTTTCTGAAAAAAAAAATCTTTTTTTTTTGGGGGGGGGGTTCGAGACAGGGTTTCTCTGTGTGGCCTTGTGCCTTTCCTGGAATTCACTCTGTAGTCCAGGCTGGCCTTGAACTCACAGAGATCGGCCTGCCTCTGCCTCCCGAGTGCTGGGATTAAAGGCGTGTGCCACCACCACCTGGCAAAAAAATCTTTATATTATTCTGAGGTCTGGGTTATTTTAGACTCCACACTTGGATGAATTTTTTGTTAGTAAAGTAAGACAAAGTCTGAAGATGATTTCAGTACATATATTTATTTCCTCCAGTGTATCTTTTTATAAAAGGGTCATCTCTTGCTCAATTAATGTTTTGTTGAGATTAGCTGACACTGGAGAAATGGATGAGTTTCTAGACACTGATCCGTCTCTCTGATTGCCATGTCTCTCTTTATCTTGGTACAGCATGATCGTGTCTTGGTGGTAAGTCCTTAGTCAATTTTCAATACCTTTGGTTCATCTACATTATTTGTACTTTGATATCAATATTTAATTTTGGTATCTTTTTATAAAAGTTATTAGGGGCCAAAGAGATGGCTCATCAAGTAAAGGCTTTTGCTGCCAAGACTGACCATCTAAGTTTGATCCCCAGGACTCACATGGTAGAAGGAGAAAACTGACTTCTAAAGGTTAGCCTCTGACTCCCATGGGCACACCACGGTATACAAGTGCCCACATATACAAAATGAAGAAATTAAAATGTATGTTATTAAGAATAAAACCATAGAATTTTAATTGAAAGTATATTGAATTTATAGTGTAGATTGCCAGAGATAGTTCATTTTAATTTACAAGAATGGTGTACTTGTTCATTTAGACCGTCTAAAATTTTATCAACCAGTTTTTATATGTTTTAGGGCAGACATTTGCATGTTTGTCAAATATATTCTTAGCTAGTTAAATTTCACTGATCATATATTAGTGGTAGTTCAAAGAACTACAAACATTTTTCATACAATGATGATTTATTTGTCTCCATATTAATTATGTTTATGGTGAGATGGGTTTCATAATGGCCTGTGATTTCCTACCAGTCTATGCTTATCTGTGAAGAATCTGCTTTTCCTTTTTACTTTCTTTCTCTCATCTTATTGCACTGGTCAGACAAACATATTTTAAGATTATTTTTCACTGTTTTAAAGTATGTGAGATTGGGGAGACTTGTCCTGTGTGCAGGTGCCCACATCAACCAGAAGTACCACATATACCTGGAGCTGGAGTTACAGGTGGTTGTGAGGTCCTCTGGCAGTAGGATCAGGATCTGTCCCTGGTGCATGAGCTGACTTTTTGGAGCCCACTATTTAACATGGCATGCCATACACAGCCTTGATGGGTGCTAAGAACCAAACTTGGACAAGCAAGCACAGTAGTCACCCTTAATCACTGAGCCCTCTCTCTAGCCCTTAGTATTGTTAGTTAGCTTATTTAAATCTCTACAATCTAAAGAAACCTGCCCTAGGATGCTGTGGGATGGTCTGTATGTCAAATTGCTCTGATTGGTCAATAAATAAAACACTGATTGGCCAGTGGCTAGGCAGGAAGTATAGGCAGGACTAACAGGGAGGATAATTGAGAGAACACGAAGTCAGAGGGAGTCACTACCAGCCACCGCCATGACAAGCAGTAGCATGTGAAGATGCCGGTAAGCCACAAGCCACGTGGCAAGGTATAGATTTATAGAAATGGATTAATTTAAGATATAAGAACAGTTAGCAAGAAGCCTGCCACGGCCATACAGTTTGTAAGCAATATAAGTCTCTGTGTTTACTTGGTTGGGTCTGAGCGGCTGTGGGACTGGCGGGTGACAGAGATTTGTCCTGACCTTGGGCCAGGCAGGAAAACTCTAGCTACATTAGGACCATAGCTATTCCATGTCAACTGAAAATAACAGTGGAAAATGTACACACTGAGAGTCATGTTTAAAGATTTTTATTTTGTTTTATTTTTATCTCTGTGCCTGTGTGTATATACCACATTGTGGGGGGGTGTCTGAGGAGTCCAAAGGAAACCTGGAGCTGGAGTTATGGGTAGATGTCTGCTGCAAAGGTGAGAAAAATGTCATACCATGTCATAAAGATGAAAAACTGCAAACACGGATCCAAATACAATTACTCCTTCAAATTTACTAAAGAAAGTGGTGGGAAACAGTTATAAGCAAGAACAGAAAAAAAAAGAAAATCTTTACTTCTGTAACCCTTCATTACAGTGGGCAGATATAGGCAAACTTAATTAAATGAACAAAACAGCTATAAGACTGGGACAATAAAAGTTTTGCAGGAATTATGAAAGGAAAGTCAAATATGACATAAAGAATGTGGGAGATGTCTTGGTTAGTAAATTTCTTGCCTGCTTTTCAAGGACAAAAACCTGACTTCAGTCCCCAGAACCCAAGTTTAAAAGATGAGTGTAGTGGCATGCACTTGTAATTCCAGTGCTAGAGAGGCAGAGACAGGTGGATCCCTAGGACCCACTGAAAAACCACCCTAAGCTGGATTTGTGGGAAAGGGTGTCTGAATAGGCTTACCTCAGTAATCAGATTGGTGCCTACCCTAAATGTCATCATAGAGCCTTCATCCAGTAGCTGATGGAAGCAGATGCAGAGATTCACAGCCAAGCACCAGGCCAAGTTCTAGGAGTCCAGTCAAAGAGAGAGAAGAGGGATTCTATGAACAAGGGGCATCAAGATCATGATGGGGGAAACCTACAGAGACAACTAAATCAAACTAGTGGGAACTCATGAACTTTAGACCAACAGCTGTGGAGCCTCCATGGGTCTGGACTAGGCCCTCTGCATAAGTGATACAGTTGTGTAGCTTGATCTGCTTAAGGGGTCCTCTGGCAGTAGGATCAGGATCCGTCCCTGGTGCATGAGCTGACTTTTTGGAGCCCACTACTTAACATGGGATGCCATACACAGCCTTGATGCAGGGGGAGGGGCTTAGACCTGCCTCTACTGAATGTACCTTGTTGGAGGAGAAATGGGGGATAAGGTGAGGGAGGGGGAAGGCTGGAGGGGCAGGAGGAGGAAAGAGAGGGGTATCTGTGGTTGGTATGTAAAATGAATAAAAAATTCCTTAATAAAAAAAAAAGAAAGAAAAACCATCCTAACCTCAGCAGCAAGTACCAGGTCAAGAGAGAGGGGCCTGTCTCATAAAAACAATGCAGGAGACACCTCAGAACTGACACTTGAGTCTGACCTCTGGACTTCACATGTCTGCACACTCATGTGTACACACACACACACACACACACACACACACACACACACACACACACTGGAGGATAAGAATGAACAAAATATATTTTAGAAAAGATACTCAGAAAATGATATTTCCTGAAAATGTGAAATTTTAGCAGAAGTACAGATAAGGGTGTGAACAAGCTAGAGTGAAGCTTGAAGAAATGGGCTCCCCAGGAACTGTCAGCAAAAAGACATTGAGGTCAGGATGGAGAGAATGCCACTATTGCTGGAGGACAGGGATCTGAATGAGAATGATGGAATACATTTGGGTTCCCTGCCTCTAGCCCTGGATAGTCCCATTACTTCGCACGCGTGTCGCACACACACACACACACACACACACACACACACACTTTTCTATTTCAAATCTGATTTTAAAAAGTCTGAGAATTACTCAGAATTACCTAAAAGTAGTTAATATCAATGGCATGACCACTTCATACCATCAGCCAATAGTTGCATTGGTTTTTGACTGAAGGCTTTGTGAGTCTACAAATGAGAATAGTTGTGCTTGGTAGCAGCAGCCTGAAATCATGACAAGCTGGGGATGGGGGTGGAGTGTGACTAGCTGGAGGCCAGCATGGTCAACCTCTCTCTAAAGAAATTAAAAAGAGAACTAGAGTCATCTCTCAGCCATAGAGCATGTTTTCTGTTCAGTTCTGCAGAAAAACAAAACAAAGATGAGTTTTGTAAATGAACCAAGTTCCTTACCTGAGCATCTGCTTTTCCTTCCTTCATTTGATCATTTCATTGACCACACATTCCAGGAAACGTTTGCTTGGTAACCACCTGTTCTCGTGTCTATTTTGAAAAACCGCTTTGAACTCAGAGGAAGTCATATAGAAAAGCTTGGAATCAAAACTTCCTTGGCTTTTAAAATGCCACATTCTAGCACCTCTTTCAGTGTTATACTTGGTATGTCTAAATATTCAACAGAATTATTTTTCCATTTTAGTTAAATCAAATGAGACATATTCTTCACGATGGTGATAGAAACTCCAAAAGGACCCATCTATCTGAAAATATCGATCCTGTCACTGTTTCACAAACACAAAATATTTACTTTGTTCTATATTGCAGGATATATTAAAATTTATGTTTATTATAATGAGAAAAATAACTTCTTCAAATTGAATAGTATATTTTCTCATCAATCTAAGAATGCTTTTATCAGCAGCATTTGTCAAATGCAAAAAGTGGTTATGAAACACTCACATGTAGGAGATGTTCACGTTTTTCTGGTAGATAAACTCTCAGCAGCCCCATGATTCACATATGCTGTTATTATGCCAATAATCTTGCTGATAAGAAGCAAGGGAATGTATTTTAGATTTGGTAGAAACTGACAAAATTTTATTGGCTTTCATTCACTGCCTGTAAGGAAACATAACTGTAGACACCTGCCTTGAGACAGATCTGTTTTAGAAGGTCACTAATCAGAGATATCAGTCTCCCATGAATGGAAATGTTACTTCTGATTCACATAAGCAGGGCTAATGCTGTGGTAGTTTTTTCTAGAATACTGTAATTACCAAAATTGACTTTGTGATCACCTAATAAAGGTTACCCATTGTTTTTCTCATTTTAAATTATGTTTATTCATGTGTAAGTCTATGTGAGTACATGTACCTGCAGAGGCTAGAAGATAGCATCAGATCCTCTGGAACTGGAGTTACAGGCAGCTATGAGTCACCAGATATGGGTGATGAGAACCAAATTTGGGTCTAATGGAAAAGCAGCTAGTATTCCTAACTACTGAACCACTTCACCAGCCACCGAGGTTTAGACATTACTGTAGACATTGACATTTGAAAGGAAAGTGAGTCAGGTTGTATTTCTTCTCTCATTTTAGAAGTAGGGAAAATGTGTTCATACACAATTTTGACTTTTCTTTTTAATAAATTTCTCTAAATAGGAACCATAAAAATAGAGAGGTAACGTTTTTGTCTTAGAAAGAATTCTTGCAAAGGCTTCCAGACATGTGAATGAATGAGCTATTTATTGATAGGTATACAGGTATAGATAATTTTCTAATGGCCGTGATAGAATAAGTGTCAGAAAAGCAACTTCAGAGGAGGATTTACTAAGGCTCAGCTCTGCAAGGAGCAGGTCCAGTATGGTGGGGAAAGCATGGTGGAGTAGTGGAAAGGACATAGAGTCATGTGTCAGTCGGCCAGAAAGTGCATCCAGCCTGTAACCCTGAAGACCAGGATCCCTGAGATGCATATCCTCCAGTTGAACTCCATGACCCAAACAGATTCCACAACCTCCCAACACAATACCACCATTTGGGGGTCAAGTCCATAGATACTTCAAACTGTTGGGGCCTAATACATTCAAACCACAAAGAGTTGTGAAGCAGAGAAATATCATCATTGTTACAAATGTAGAAAATACTGTGTTTTTCTTATGTATCAGGATTTTTGGAATGTGGGTGGAAAGTAGAGGTTCAAGATTACAAAATTCACTGAAAATCATTTTAAAATGATTCAGAATTTATTCTTTAATCCAAAACCACAGTCAAAGTTGCTTTTTAAATGAATGATAAAGAGATCAATGACTATGGTTTTAAGGTAATCTTGACAGGCAGAACCTGAATAACTAATAAATGGGTTAAAAAAAAAACACATTCGCAAACTTCCAATAGGATGGCTACAGATATAAGATGTCATTTTTGATGTCTTCTCTGTAGGTATACAAGTCTACATTAAAAAGACATTTCAAACAGAATTGAAAATCCCTATGTAGTTTTCTTTCTTTCTCAAAGTTTATGATACGTTCTTAGAAAATTGAAATATCTCAGAAGACTGACAGTCAGTATACTGTTCCCATGTTCTTCCCATTTATTGTTTCCTAAGCTTATTTAACCGCAGCTCTCTGCGAGGACTCTAATAAATGTGGGGGCTCTAGTGGAAACACTGTTCTAGCCAGACGTGTAACATGGACCTGACATATGTTGAACTTGCTTGACATGTGCCATGTTATTTATCCCTCACAACAGCCCTAGTCACAAAGACGGCACACACCTCTGTGCTCTCCCATGAATGCTATAAGAGAAACAGGGTCTCAAGTGATGACATGTTTCACCAGGGTTGCAGAGTTAACAAGGAATGGGATTACATTTTGAGCCCCAGAAATCAGGCTGCACTTTCTCTGAAATGCTTCTGCTACTCACTCTTTTGATCTGTTTTTGTTCTTCATAAACAAAAGTGAAAATATTATTGCATTGGGAGAAAAATAAA